>JNBR01000090.1:130555-143195 GCA_002081595.1 Achlya hypogyna | reverse complement strand
CAGAGCGCATGCCGATGGCCACAGCCCGCTTCCGCTCCCATACGGTCGATGAGGCGTCGTTGTTGTCGGTCTACAGAAGAGCTCAGTCGTGGTAGCCCGAGCAGTTGGCTGTACACGCAGCCAGAGGTCAGTTGTCGCTACGGCGTCGGCCAGCGCCGCGACCGCCTCCATTTGGTCACATTGGAGCGCAGACGGCCTGTCGTTGTCTGCCCAAGAGAGCGGTGCTGGTGGCGCGTCCACACAGTAGTGCGGTGTCCACGCTTGCAGGTACGTGGCATGGAGCACGTCCACGCCAGAGGTCGAAAAGGCGGCGGCAACAAGTGGCCGTCCTTCCGTGAGATCCACGACGTCGTCGCCTCTGTCGGCGACCTCGCCCAATGCTTGGAAAGTTGCGTCGGCAGCAGTGCATAGAGGTCGGTAGACGACTGTTGCCCACGGCTGGTCACGCAACCCAGGGCGGAAAAAGTCGAGAAAGTGCAACGCCCGGCGCAGGTCCCCGCGACAGAGGCGGTGGAGGCGGCCAAAGGCAGCAGGGGGGAGCGTCCACTGCTCGTGCGTGTTCATGAGCTGCAGGTATGCCTGGAACTCGGACGCCGTGGGCCGGCGAAATTGGCGAAGCAGGTATGGTGGCGTCGTGGGGAAGTTGTCGGGCAGCTCTACGAAGTCTGATCCGCCGCGCAGTGGCAGCCAACGTACCGGTGCATGTAGCAATGATCGGACACTTCGTTTGCTTGGCCATCTGCGAGAGCGCGTTGAGAAAGCCCTTGTCAGCGTCAAAGAGAACGTCCACCTATACAGCGCTTGTAGTCGTCGCCATAGCCCTGGTCACGTACGTCTTCCAGGAGCACGACCGACAGCGACGCCGCGTGCGCCGTAAAATCCTCTCGGACCTTCTTCTTCTTCTTCTTGGCCTTATTCGGTTGCTTGGCAGCCTTCTTGGCGCGGATATCGCATGCAAAGTCTTCGTCAAGCACCCGGCTCATGTCGACGATGGGCCGCCTGCTGGCCGCCACCGGCAGCGCCGTCGCCGCGACGCGCGTTGACTGTGTCGCCTCCCCTGCCAGCTCCAGGAGCGCCTTGCCCGAGCGCAGCTGCCCCGCGTTGATCTCAAGCACCTGGTAGCCGAGCTCGGCCGCGCACGCATACACGCTGCACGTCTTGCCGGCGCCCGCCTACGCGACGATGGGCCGGGGGTGCGACGGCGCCGTACCTCGCCCTGCAGCACTAGTAGCCGAAAGAGTTCACCGTCATCGTCGTCCGATGCGTCCGAGTCGGGGTCTGTAAAGAACTCGTAAAAGGCCGAGCGTGCAGGCCGTTGGCCGCCGCGCAGCAGCTTCCACGCGCGCAGCCACTCGTACAGCGCCACGACGCTCTCCTTGCTGCCGACGACGCCGTTAAACGACACGGGCGCAAACCGATCCGCCGAGAGCAAGTGCGCGTCCGGCCGCCGGCTGCGCAATGCATGGGCCCAGCGCCCGAGCTGCGCGCTGCTGACGCTCGGCGGAGCAACGGTCGCGACCGAGTGCACCCACAGCGCGTCGTCGTCCACGGCCTCTGCAAGGCGCACGACGGCGTTCTGCCGCGCGAAAGTGGCCCATGCGGGCGGCTTGTCGCGCGCGAGGTCGAGCACGGTGGTCACGGGAGCCCGGGGGCCCACGGGAAATGGTGGAAGGGCAGAGACGTCGGCAGGTGGCAGACGGTTCACGTGCCAGAGGTGGCCTGGTGGAAACGGCGGCGCGGCCTTGGCCCACTTGACGATGGTAGGCGCGGGGATGTCGCCGTCGATGACAATCGGAGCCTTGGCTGTCGGATTGACCTTCTGGAAGAACGGGTTCACGGCAGTCTTGCCGGCATAGAAAGCCATGTCGAGAGCCTTGCGCTTCTCCATGTCGCTTTGGAACTTGAGCAGGGCCTCTTGTTCGCGGACAAGAGCTTCTTGGAGCTTGATTTGCTCTTTCTGCTGCGCGGTAAGGAAGAACGCAGGAGCCGCTGCTTTTCGCTTCTTTGGTGGCGTCGTGTCCGCGGTCCAGATCTCCATGTCGTCGGACGTAGACTTTTTGACCTTCTTGGTAGTCTTCTTCGGCGTCTCGTCCAAAACCACAGCTTCGCGCGCGGGGCGGCGCTTTGGGCGTGCAGTATCTTCGCTGGACGATGCGTCCGTGTACGTCAGTGGTTTGCGCTTCGCAGCTCGGCTTGGTGTCGGCCCTGACGCGCACTCGACACTGTCGTCGAGAGTAATGACTTCCACCACCTCTACGTTGTCCAACGATTCGCTGTCCGTACGCGCACCTTGTGGCGCGTCTACTGGTGGCGCAGACCCCGGTGGTTTGACGAAGTAGCTCATGCGCATTTGACCCTTCTCGTCCTCTTTCTTTCCACGGCGCTTGCTCGTCGGCTCAGTCTTGCGCTTCTTCTTGCCATCGATGAACTCGTCGTCGTCGCTGTCGGACTCGATGGCCTCCACGTCATCGCCTGTCGGCACCGACGCTGCTTCCTGTTGCAGCCACCGCGCCACTCCACGCATCGCCCGCGCTCTCGTGTCCCCAAAACACCCTTTGGCTCATCCGGAACGCAGCACCCCATATTAATATTACCGTTCTCATTACCCTTCTCTTGGATAAAATATGCGTTTTTAAATTTAGCTTTTGAAATACGATCTTTGGACTACGGAGCGTCCGGTTGCGCAAAAACCGCGCGAACTAAAACGCCCGCCATCCGGATGATTATAATTAGTCGTTTAGTTTAGTCGGTTCAACAGTTTAGTCGACTACAATCCGTCGAAAGTCGGTCAAAAGGAACGAGGGGCGGAAGCGATGGGATGCAACGTGCGTTGGGTGGGTTTACTATTCATACCTACAGCTCTCGTCTATGCAGCTCAAAGGCCCATGGCGTAGCGGATGATCTGCGTCTTGACAGGCTCAATGGCGTTGAGCGCGCCCATGCCAAGGTTGCGCGCGGCGCCGACGGCATCGGGTGTCGGGCCAAAGAGGCGCTTGAAGCCATCCATCGCGAGCGACATGGTCACGTTGGCAGCCTTGCGATCCTTCTCGTACAGATCGAGGAAGGTAGGGCTGCTGATGTTGGTACCGGTCTTGACGCCCTCCTCAAGGAGCGAGCTGAGCGACGCCACGTCGGCGAGACCCATGTTGAGGCCCTGGCCGGCAAGCGGGTGCATGCTGTGAGCCGAGTCGCCGACGAGGGCGACGCAGTCGCGCGTGTAGCGTGTGGCGTGCTGCAGCTTGAGCGGGAAAGCGAAGCGCTTGCCGACGACCTCGGTCACACGCGGCGGCGCCACGAATGGGTCCGAGAGCGCACCGGCGGCCATGACCGTCTGCGCGGCGTTGTGCAGGCCCGTGAGAAGGTCCTTGAGCACGGGCACGTCCGGGATCGCCGGCGGCGCCGACGGGCGGAAGAGAGCGTCGTTGAGGGCGGCCTGGAATTCCTCGGGGTTCATCGCCATGAGCTCGTCGGCGAGATCCTCCGTGCACGACCACACGATCGAGGTGTAGCCGTCGCGGAGAGGGAGGAGCGCAAGCGGGCCCGTGGGGAAGAAGCGCTGGAAGGCGGTCGCATGAGGCTGCTCCGTCTTGATGGTAGCGACGAGCGCCTGCTGGTCGTACGACCAGCCCCAGGTGCCGAGGCCCGCAAGCGTGCGCACGAGCGACTGGCCGCCGTCAGCGGCGACGACCAGGCGGCCACGGAGCTCCTCGCCACTCTCAAGGTGCACGGTGCTGTAGCGGCACACTTCGTTGCCCTTGAGGAAGTTGCGCACCTAGCAGCATGCTTAGTCTCAATGCAAGTGTCGCCGTGGCGCCAGGAGTGCCATGACTAGAAGACGAGACGTACGATAGCAGGGGTGTGGATGCGGAGGGGCTGGTCGTCGGCTTCAGCAGCAGCGAGCTCCTCCATGCGGGCCATGAGCGCGCGCTGGAGAACACCGTGCTCGATGATGTAGCCGAGGTTCTGGTCCTTCACGCCGGCCTTGGCCGCGTCGAAACGGACGAAGCCATCGCCCATGGCGTCCCAGACCTGCATGTCCTTGAAGGGCGCGACGTGCTTGTCGCTCATCTTGCTCCAGACACCCGCAGCTTCGAGAAGCTTCTTCGACGCCGGCGTGATCGAGTACACACGAAGGTCGGGCAAGCCAAGGTCATCGCCCTCAACCTTGCGCGGGGGCTGCGTCTCGATGATCGACACCTTCTTGCCCTTGAAAAGCGGGTTCGACTTGAGGCTGCAAGCGAGAGCAGAGCCCACGATGCCGCCGCCGACGATGAGAACGTCGTCGAGCATGGCCGCATCACGCTCGCTCTGCTCCTTCTTCTCGGCGAGCGATAGAGACATGGCACGGGCACCCTGCTGCGAGAGCGGACCGCGGCTGCGACGGACAAGGGACAGCATCTTGACCACGAAAAAAACGCAAAATGACCGTCTTCATGCCCACAGCCTTTTTGGCCAATCAGACGTGTTTATGTGCACAAATGCAGCCAATCAGAGAGGGCCTTCCACCGACCAATGCATTGCTGGTGCCTGAATGAGCAAGATCCATTCCTCGATCCAACGCCATGGAGACGACCTACATCAGCGTGCGCAACCTCCAGCCGGACATGGGCGAGGAGACCATTCGGCCGCTCTTCAAGAAGTTCGGCCGGATCGAAAAATTGACCATTGAGCCTGATGGCACGGCGTACGTGCTTTCTTGACCGGCTCCAGCAGCTCACACAACATACAGGACCATTGGGTACAAGAAGACGGTGTCCGTCCCGAACGCTGTTGCCGCCATGAACAACGCGGTACGTGCTTGCCTTGCCTGCAGTGCATCACCACCCTCCGTAGCTCTATGGCGGCCGTCGCATCCAGGTCGTTCCTGCGGGTGCCCCCATGGAGAAGATTGTGTCCAACAAGCTCCGAACCATTTGCCGCCAGAACGCACGCGGTCTGTGCAAGCTCGGCAGCAAGTGCCGCTACGCACACCCCGAGGACGAGGTCGAGCTTGAAGCGCGCAAGAGCGAACACGTGGCCAAGCACGGCAAGTCCGTCGTCATGTGCCGCACCGTGCAGCTCGGCGCCGTGTGCATCCGCGGCGATGCCTGCAACTTTAGCCACGATCCGAACGCGCCGACCTCCGCCAGTGTCTACGGCAGCGTCCCGTGCAAAAACATCCTCCAGAAGGGCATGTGCCGCCATGGCGACAAGTGCAGGTTCAGCCACGACGCCGCAGTCAAGCCCGCAGCTCCGGTTAAGCGCACGGCTCCGACGTCCGCGGCCGCGCCAGCCAAGAAGCTCAAGATTGCGCCTGTCGCCAACACCGCGCCCGTCGCAAAGATCGCCAAGACTGAGCCCATCACCAAGGCCGCCACCTCGTAAGTGCGTGGCTCGAAGGCATCAGCGCTGACTGGTGCGTAGGAGCGCTGTCATGTGCGCCGAGTGCACCAAGTCGCCGGCGACGTTGGCCTGCGAGCAGTGCGCCGAGAGCTTTTGTGCGGCGTGCGACGCGGCGGCCCATGGCACGCGCGTCATGTCCAAGCACGTGCGAACGCCGCTGGCTGTCGTGCCTTCCTGCGCTGAGTGCCGCAAGGACGCCACTGTGCACTGCATCAAGTGCGCGCTTGACTTTTGCTCCGACTGCTCCTGGAAGATCCACGAGTTCCGCGTTTTCCGCAGCCACCGCCGCGAGGCCCTCGGTGCCAAGGCCACTGTCAGCCAGCCCGCTACCCCTGCCGCCAGCAAACCTGCTACCCAGCCTGCCGTCAGCAAGCCTATCCAGGCAAAGGCGGAAGTCGTCGAGAGCGACGACGAAGACGACGCTGTCTCCAAGCCCGTGGCCCTCAAGACCCCCGTTGTGCGGCCGATGCCCAAGACTGAGCTCAGCGACAGCAGCGATTCGGAAGACGAGGACATGACGCCTGCGCCAGTGGCCAAGCCTGCCGCGGCGCCGGTGGTGGCGCTTAGCGAGAGCAGCGAGTCCGAGGACGAGGAAGAGGTTGCGGCGCCCAAGACGACTGTCGTTCGGCCCTCGCCAAAGACAGAGCTTAGCGACAGCAGCGAGTCCGAAGACGAGGAGGTGGCGCCCGCTGCCATGGCTCCGGCGGCGGAGCTCAGTGACAGCAGCGACTCGGAGGACGAGGCCCCGGCGCCGATCCGACCGGCAGAGTCGTCGGACGAGTCCTCGGATGAGAGCGACGTCGAAGTCAAGAAGCCGGCGTCCAAGGCTGTGGCGGGCGCAAGCACGCATTCCGTCGTCAAGAAGATTGAGGCGTATGCTGCGTCGGCCGCGACTGAGGCGCTGCACCTGAGCCCGAGCCTCAACAGCTACGAACGGCTGCTGGCGCACGACTGCGCTGAGTCCCTCGGCCTCGCTCACGAGAGCGTCGGCGAGGGCCTTGAGCGCCACATCACAATCTCCAAGAGCACCGCGAAACCCAAGGCCAAGAAGAGCTGGTCCAAGTCCCGCGCGTAGATAGACCATTAACACTCCACCGTAACTTTTGCATCTAACTGTGGAGGCACCGCACTGGGCCGAGCGAACGCTGCGCGGCTCAATCGTCTTCGAGGCCGGGCACCTTTTGGCCAAATTTGCCTGCAAAGAAAAGCTCGGACGACGGCAGGCGCGGCGATGGGTCACGCGGGGCGTTGGCGTCGGCCGGGTAGCCACAGGCGACGACGACAGGTACGGAGTAGCGGTCGGGGATGTCAAGAGCATGACGCAGCCGCGTGTCGTCGAAGCCCTCCATGAGCTGCGTGGCGAGGCCATGCGACTCGGCGGCGTACGTGAAGGTGGTCGCAGCGATCATCGTCTGCTTGAATGCCCACGCCGTCACGGGCACATAGGTGGGCACAGGCCGCAGCGGCGACACGGCGGTCGAGATGAGAGCACGGATGCCGCCCGCGAGGTGCCCTTCGCCGCCGAAGAAGCGCAGCTTCGCGTCGAGCGACTGCACTGAGGATGGGTGCGCGCCGGCTTCGCGGAGCATGTGTTGCACGGCAGGCACGCGCTTGCTGGGCTCTGAGGAATTGCGTAATGTCAGAAGGATCAACAAGGGGCAGTTGTACCCAAATCAGCGGCGAAGACCGCGACAAGCGGCGCATCCAGGACTTTGTTGACGTTTCCTCCAAGCATGGCGGCACTTAAGGCCTCACGCTCAGCCGCGTCTTGGACCAAAATGCATGCATACGGTTGCATATTGAGGCTCGTTGGCGCTCGCTAGCTCGCATAAGTCCATGGATTGAGCAAGAAGAGATGCGCTCACCCGTGTGCTCTGTAGAATGTCGTGCACGACCGCATGGTCGACGGTCTTTGGCAGGAATCGGCCGACCGAACGGCGCTGATGCGCAAGAGCGCGGAAGGCGCTGGCAGCTGACATCGGTGGAACTCGGCAGCGCGTTTTATATCCCAAGGATTTTGGCCAATCACAAAAACAATGCGTTTTTCTACCAATGGCAACGAAGAAATCAGATAATGGCTGAGCGTAGTGTGACTGACTTGGTCTCCTTCTCTGCATTCTGACGCACACAACTAGAATCGCCTCGCGCGCCCATGCGCTTGTCTACGCGGCTGGTGCAAGCCCTGCAAGCCGCCAGTGCAGCAGCGATCCTACAATAGAGTGCGCAAAATGAGCAATAATTTGACCGCTTTCGCAGTTTTAGCCAATGGACGGTTGGCGGTTCGCCCAATCGAAAGGCTTCAATTTGCGATGCTGCCAGTTGTGGGTCAGCGCTGCGAGATCTCCGGCAAGCGCCGCGGTGAAGTCGCGTACGTCGGTTCCGTCGAGGGCATTCCCGCGGGCGACTGGGTCGGTATCCGTCTGGACCTTCCTTTCGGCAAGCACGACGGCTCGCAGAGCGGAAGGCGGTACTTTGACGCCCCTGCGCTCCATGGTGTTTTCGTTCGGCCGGAGAACGTCAACACCTCCGAGGCCTTCCCTCCGCTACTTGTCGTCGCAGACGACCTCTCCTTGGAAGAGAAGGTCCGTGTTGTCGAGGACGCGCGGGCGGCCCAGCGAGCGTCCTCGCAGGCCAAGGCTGCAGCCTCTGAGAAAGACACGCGCGCAACTGCGGTTGACGGCTTCTGGAAGCGGTTCACGGACATGGAGGCCGACGCACGCGCCGCTCTTGACCGCTCTGAGAGCTCTGAGCCATCACCAGCGGTCCGGTCAGAGCTCGACGCGATAGTGACCTGTGTGCAAGCGATGCGGGACGCCGCCGCCGACGCCTCCCTCTACCTACCGCCTTACGACATTCGCCAGTCGCAAGCCATCGTCGCACGCCTCCTCGCTGAAATCGACGCCCAGCGCTCAGCCCTCGCGCCTCGCAAGAAGTTCGCGTTCAAGGCCCGCGTCAAGAGGGCAGCGGCCGCCTCTGTCCCTGCCACTTCCCCGCAGCCCGTCGCCGACATTCCATCTGCACCGGTGGATCACGAGCTCGTGATCGCCGACAAGCGCGACGAGCTAGTTGTCATCGACGCCGTCGACACGCCAGATCTGACGCTTGCGCGCCTTACCAACTGCGTGGTGTGTATTGTGGCACCGACGGCAGCCGTGCGGGCCACGGCGCTGACATCCTGCCACGTGCTCACGGGCCCGATCCTTGGGTCGCTCTGGCTCGAGGAGTGCATCGAGAGCTCCTTCACGGTCGCGTGCCGTCAGCTGCGCGTGCATCACTGCCACCGCAGCACCTTTTATCTGCGCATTAAGAGCCACCCGATCATCGAAGACTGCTCCGCGCTGGGCTTTGGCCCGTATGCGCTGGCGTACCCGGCCCTGGCAACGCAGCTAGCAGATGCCGACATGGCCGCGCCGTCGCCGCTGTTTGCGCAGGTGCACGACTTCAAGTGGCACCGGGCACAGCAGTCGCCGAACTGGTACGTGCTTTCAGAGAGCGCCCGCCACCCGCTGGCCGACGACCCGCGCATCGCCGGCGTCGCGGTGGTCAAGTGAGAGCTGTCGCAGACAAGGGTCCGATTATATATATATCCGCTTACGCGGTGGGCTTTTTGGACTTTTTGGACTTGAGCGGCGCGACGGGGGCGTCGGGGTTCTCCTTCTTGAGCTTGGAGGGCTTTTTGAGCTTGGGCAGCTCGTCTTCTTCGGGCTGCACCGCAAGCTTCTTGCTCTTCTTGGCCTTGGGCTGAGGTTCGGCCTCGACAACGGCTTCCGTCTTGATCTTCTTGGACTTCTTGGCCTTCTTCTCGGCAACCAGCACCGGCGCCACGGCGGCCGGCTCAATGGACTTCCGCTTCTTCTTGGAGCCGCGCATGCTACCTTCGATGGAGATGACGCCGTGGGCCACGTGCACGCTACAGTGGAATCATGAGGTGGGAGAATGGTGCCAGGAACTCTACCGGACGACGGTGAAGCTGACTTCGCTCTCGAGAGCGATTGTAGCGCCGTCCTCATTGATCCAAGCGTCATCGCTGTAGCTGTGCGCATAGCCCTTTGGCATATCTGCGGCGGCGATGGACACGTTGAAGACACCAGCGAGGAGGAGACCAATGTGGCTGCTGCCGACCTTGTTGACGTTCGCAGAAAGCGTCATGCCCGCCTTCGGTCGGAACACAAGCGCTTCCGTGGCCACCTTGACGTGGATGTACGGCGTCTCGTTGATGATGTGGCCATACGGGTTGAGAAGCTTGATGCCATCGAAGGCGAGCACGACGCCTTCAACGGGCTCGCAATACTTCATGAGCATCAGATTGAGCTGCTCTTCAAGGCCCTTCTTGGCATCGTGAATGTGGCACGGCGCCAGACTGCAGCTCATGACGAGCTAGACAAATGCATGAGCTACAACGACGCTGCCCGCCGGACCTTGGCGTTCACGAACGGGCTCATCGGCACGGAACAAATTCACGACTCGAGATGACCATTCAAGTGCACTTCCACGAGCCAATCGCATCGGGTCAACCGTTATCCGGCATCCGCATACTGTGCCCGTGGCAAAACCAGCGGCGACGAGACCCTGGCGATGGACGCGCCAGCAGCGCCGACCGGCAGGGGTTGACACTAGCGCGCTTGCTTTCTTGGAGGATCGAATACGGCTGCGCGAGGTTCAGTGGGGTGTTCGCGGCGCGGTGCTCGTGCTGCAGCGTACAGGTGGAGGTTTTCAGCTTCAACATAGGCGTGGACCCCAGAGCGACCGGTTGGCAGAAAGGTGTATGGTGCCGCGATGGGGCAACGACGAGCGAAGTTATGGATGCTGGCGCATGATAAATACTGATATCTATTGCTACGAGGTACCAATTACATGTTGAGGAGGTATGCTTCAAGCTCGTCGACATCGTTGGCCTCGTTCACAGCGACAGCGCGCGACGGGTCGAAGAGCTGGGGTTCTGGGCGGTGCAACAGCGCGACTTGAGCCTCGTTGGCGGCTTTCTTCTGCGCATCGATCTCTTGGGCGAGGCGAAGCTGGCGCTCGCGCAACTCGTCGCGTCGCCGCTGGGACTGGCGCTCCATCTCCAGTTTGGCCTCAAGCGCCCGCTGCTCGACCTTGAGCGCCTCAATCTGCCCCAGTGCCAGCGCCTTGGCCTGCTGGACTTTCTTGAGCTCCGCCTCGAGGGCGAGGAACTCAGGATCCGCGTCGTTCATCGCAGACCAAGAGCGTATATGACACTATAAGCAATATCATTATGATATAGTGTTGGAATACCACTACCCTCCATCTTCAACTTGACGACGATGTTGTGCGGAGGCGACCATCGTTGCCCTTGAGCATCTGCCTGTGTGAAGCGAGAGGCGCTAAGGAGTCCAGAACGAGCAAACGCAAGCCTTTCGGACGATACTCATGGAGTATGCCAGAGCCTCTATGTATTTGGTGGAAGTTCATTGTAACCGAGGAACATGGGATGCGCCACTGTGTGATGCACGAACTGGGCGCTGGCCACAGCCACACCGCTCATCATCTTTCGGAGCAAGTAGTGCCAGGCGGTCCGTCGTCGCAATTAGTTGCTCGAGCACCGACAGATACCGTAATTGGGACTACTTCTATTGCAGTTGTTGTCGGAAAATCCGATGCGTCGCCGCCGCTGGTACGAGTGACGAGGCGCCACATCACGCAGCATCCCGTGGCCGCTAGCCCAGCCCGGCGCATTCCTCGCTGCCGCTGAACCCTCGTCCCATGGATCGGTGTGGACGACCCCAAGAATTTTTTGGCTCTTTCTTGAGGTGCGCGCCAATCAAAATGCAGTATCAATTGCAATGTTTTATATTATTGCATACAAACTATATATTAATTTAAAGGATGTGGGGGAATTGGGCCAGCCACATTGGGTGGACTTGAATACCGAATTGCCATCGAAGATGTCGTCCGTTGAAAGCTCGCTGCCTGCCCCTGGCGTGGATGCCGTCGCTGCGCCCGCTGCCCCCGAGGAGATTGTCGCCACGTTCGACCTGACGAAGAAGAAGAAGAAGAAGTCATCGAGCAAGAAGTCCAAGAAGGAGGCCGAAGCCACGGAGGGTGATGATGCCGCGGAGGCCGCGCCGACCGCTGTAGCTGCTAGCGTCGAAGACCCCGCGAGCTACACTTACGAGGAAATGCTTGACCGCGTCATGAACAAGCTCCACGAGCTTAACCCGGAGTTGAGCAACCGCACCAAGAGCGTGATGAAGCCCCCGCAGCTCATGCGCGTGGGCACGAAGAAGACGCTGTGGGTCAACTTCCAGGAAATTTGCAAGATGATGCACCGCAACCCCGAGCATGTGCTGCAGTTCACCTTGTCCGAACTTGGTACGGAGGGTTCGATCGACGGTTCGCAGCGCCTTGTCATCCGCGGCCGCTACGTGCCTAAGTACATCGAGTCGCTCCTCCGCAAATACATCACCGAGTACGTCATGTGCCAGATGTGCCGCAGCCCCAACACGACCTTGACGCGCGACAACGTCAGCCGTCTGCACTTCGTTCACTGCCAAGAATGCGGCTCGAGCCGCTCTGTTGCCGCCATTCGCTCCGGTTTCCACGCCGCGACGCGTGCCGACCGTCGCGCGGCCCGGAAGTGAGGCCACCCATAGACTTGACACAAACCTTAAGGTGGACCGACCCGTGTCGTTTAATATAGCAAGTGTAAACGCGAGTTTCCGCCCCATCGACGAGCACCTAGAGGCCATTCAACTGCAAAACAAAGGACGTGTTAACGGAGGTGCAGTCCGCGAGGGGACGCGAGGGTGATGGGCACCACGATCGCAGTCTGCGGTCGGCGCTGGCTCTCGGCCTTGGAGCACGACAAGCGGTGGGTCGGCGTCGTAGCATGGAAGCCCAGTGCGCACGGAAAGAGCTCCGCCCCGCTCGTCGAGGGCCGCGGCTTGGCCGCCTGCCTGGGCCGGTAGCCACTCATCGGCGCGACAACTCCGAGTCCCACGGCCGTGCCGAGGCTCAATTCCCATCGGGACACCTTGAAGGCCACCCAGAGCTGCGGAGCGTCCGCGGCGCGCTGCCAGCGGCAGCACACTTGCAGCGCGCGGCCGAGGTCCCTACGCCTCGTGAGCCCTGGGCGGCAAGGGGCCGTACGCAAGTGGGAGGAAGGAAAAGATGCGCTCGCGGTGCCGCGTGTGCAGATTGGCGTCGGCCGCTGTAGCCGCACGTCGTAACTGGTCGGCAAAGGGGCACGTACCGCGTTGCGAGGCCGGTAGCAGCAAACGCTCCATGGATTCCTTGC
>JNBR01000090.1:0-130543 GCA_002081595.1 Achlya hypogyna | reverse complement strand
GGCGAGCGTGATGAGCGGCAGGGGCAGCAACCTGACCGGCGGCGAACTCTGCGCGTGTGATGTCGTCTTTGGCCTCATCCTCGGCGACGTCGTCGAAGCGATTGCGCACGGTCCAGTCGACTTCTCGTCTCAGCAGCAAACGCACGACACGGAAGTGGCCCTTGCGCGCGGCGAAGAAGAGCGCCGTCTCGCCGTCCTACGGGAAGTCGCGTCACTGCCAGCGTGCCGCAAGGAGCGTACGTGCGTAAGAGCGTTGATCTCGGCGCCTTTGTCCAGGAGAAATTCGGCTATGGCGAAGTGGCCCCCATGACAGGCTAAATGGAGAGCTGCCTCGCCGAACTATGCGCCCCATGAACCTGCCGTTGCGTTGTGCCAAGATACCTTGTTGGGTTGGTTCAGGGGCCATCCAAACTGGACCAGGAGCCGCGCGATCTCCAGATGTCCTCGCGTTGCAGCGTGATGCAGCGGTGAGTAGCCTTGCTACATATATGTGATTGATGGCGTGGACGTGCCGGGAACATACCATTCCGATGCAATGACCGGGCGAAATACCTTGGTGAAGGAGGAGGTAGATTGCTTTCGTGCTGCCCTTCTCAGCCGCGATCAGGACTTGTTGCGCCAGCTGATTGCGCTCATTGCCCATAAGACCTGTGAGCTTGTCGGCGTACTGCATCGCAACCTACGTCGAGATTGCACCGCGGCCCAGACAACGCGCTAGACTACCTGGGGTTCTTTCTTGGGAGTCTTGGTCTTAAGGCAGTTCTTGCGCCCAGACGATGTCGACGGGCGGTCATCCTGGTTCCCGTGCAACATCCCAGCCTGCCTCGCCGCCGCTGCCAGATCTAAATATAGATTGGCTTGCGTGGGTCAAATAGTGTACTTATCTAGGAGCGACTTCTATCTCATCTTACCGTCTACCTCGTCTGCCTTGTGGAGCCATCAAGGCCTAGATTAGATGGCAGGGTTGGAGGCCGCGCTGCCTCCTTCGTGGCGTGTTGTCCTCGCCAGTGACGCGGCGGTGTGCCGTTGCAGGTCAATCACTTAACATTATTTACGACTTGGATACATAAATAAGCTTACGACGCGTTATAAGGTGAGATTGCCCTTGATACAAGACGAACCAATAATTTTTTTCCTGCACAACTGGACAAATAAAATGGCGACGGTGGAACCTGAGGTTGAGTTCACGGCGCAGGAAGCGGCCGTGTATGATCGGCAGATGCGCCTCTGGGGCGTCGAGGCCCAGCGCCGCCTGCAGAAGTCGCGTGTGCTCATCAGTGGCCTCACGCAGCTGGGATCGGAACTTGCGAAGAACCTCGTACTCTCGGGAATGAACGTCACACTGCATGACACCGAGGCAGTCACCCAGGCGCACGTCGAGTCCCAGTTCCTCCTACGCC
This sequence comes from Achlya hypogyna, assembly GCA_002081595.1. NCBI lineage: Eukaryota > Oomycota > Saprolegniomycetes > Saprolegniales > Achlyaceae > Achlya > Achlya hypogyna. The sequence continues at coordinate 129,143 of JNBR01000090.1, read as the reverse complement.
ACGAACACATTGGCCTCAATGTACGGTGCAGCTAGTACTAGTTGTACAGAGGCTCTAACGTATATGGTTTAGCGCGCTGAGGCGTGCCTTGCTGGCGTGCGGGATCTCAACCCGCTTGTCAAGGTGGACGTGCACACGAAGCCGTTGGCCGAGTATCCGGTCGAGTTCTTCGACGCCTTTAGCGTTGTATGCGTCCTCTCCGCGCCGCGCAAACTCCAAGTACATAGCATGACGCAGCTTACAGCGTGAACTCATCGACGCCTTAGCTCCACGTGGATGCGATCTGCCGTGCAAAGGGCATCGGGTTCTACGCTGGACACACTTTCGGGCTCTCGGGCATTTTCTTCGCAAACTTGAACTCGCACACGTATCGCCGCAATGTCCCCGCGGGCGCGGACAACGCCACAGCCCCACCAGCCGTCACAGTGAACTTTCCATCGCTGCACGACTCGCTGGCGGTGCGCTGGGCCGACTTGAAGTCGACGCGGAAACGCGGACCCGGAATTCCTGAGCCGTACGTCGCCTACCAGTGTACGTATCTCTTTTCTGGCCTCCTCTGTGACGCTGAGCTACTGTTGCAGTGCTGCTCGACTACGCCGATGCCCATGGCGCGTTCCCAACCAAGGCCGTTGCGGCCGAGTTCACCGCGTTCGCAACGGTGCAACTCACAAAGCAAGGACTTCCGGCCGACTTCTTCGCCGCCACGACGCTTGAAACGCTTGCAGCCGTGGCTCACGCCGACGTCGTTCCGGTATGCGCAATTACGGCGGGCATCCTCGGGCAGGAGGTCATCAAGGCCATCTCGCTCAAGGACGAGCCGCTCTGCAACTACTTTTACTTCGACGGCGCCACTGGCACTGTGCGGCGTATTGGCTAAGCCATAAATGCAACACATTGACGTTGCAATTCCGGAGGGTTCCAATCCACTGCGATGAGAAGACGAGACGAAGAAAGTAGTAATAAGCCTGGCGTACTTCTGTGTGTGTACTATTGACGACGGGAAAACTAGAGCTCGACGCTTAGTCCTGCTCGCTGGCCTCCTCGAAGTTCTCGACAAGGTCGGGGACATCGTCGTCATCCTCGTCCTCAAGAGCCGAGTGGCCCTGGGCGTTGCGCTGCATGGCCGTGTACGTCTCAGCGATCTGCTTGAGGTTGGCGAGGTTGTCGGGGCCAAGCTGGTTGATGATGCCGGGGAGGAGCTCCTGGAGCGACTTGGTCGAGGCAGGGCCCGACACGGCGAACGTGTTCGAGGCGATCGAGGCCTGGACCTTGGGCTGGACGAAGTGGATGACCTGGCCGTCCGACTTGAAGAGGTTGACCTCGTCGACGCCGGGCATGGGGGTCACACCGAGCTTCTTGAGGGCGGCGTTGAGCTTCTTGTCGTCACCGGGGGCGGGCTTGTGAGCCGCCTTGTGCTTTCGGCGCACGGAGCCCTTGCCGCCGGTGCGGACATCGCCGAACTTAGCCGCGAGGCGTTCGCGAGCGAGAGCAATTTCGTCAGCCATGTCTACGGAAGCATCGCATGAGCCACGAAGGTTCCTCGCGGTGATGGAGGACCTAGTAAGAGGATTGAGCAAGTAAACCAGGCTATACAATGCCTTTCGACGGACCGCCAAAACCCGGTCCCTAGCGTCCACCAACCAAGAGCGAGAGCCCAATATTAATTGCAATCGACTGGCACCCGGTGTTTTGACCTTTTTTAAAAGCACCATCTATTTTGTCATACGTCAAAACATCGATTAGCTTAATCATACAAAAAGATAGATATTTGACGACGCTCATATTTTTTATCCAGGCGTTTCAGAGCCAATCGTAGGGGTCATCTTTTTTACCAATCAGATGCGTCCAACGCCCGCCTTTTTTTTCGGATTTGCAAACCGCATACAGATGTCGCATCCGAATTAACGCACGCAATTGAATTGCTTTCCATGGATTTCCATCATTTTAGCCAATCAAACAAGGCCGTGGCTTGATTCAACTCCAGCTCCAACGCAGGAGGCTACTTGGAGGAAGCGAGCTCCGCCAAGAGAGGATACGCCCGTCGACGATGCATCGCTCCGACAAGGCGCCGCAGTTCCATGGCGCTAGTAGCGTCGCTGTTGTCCAACACTCGTTGGCTTTAGAAAGGTTGTCACCCCGAGGGTACGTGGCAGCACCACGTGCTTGGAACCCATGAGAGGTTGGAAAACGCTTTCTTAGTTGATGGAAGCAAGCTCGTAGCAATTACATAACTTTAGGTTCCATCTTGGTGACTTCGGGTTCGTCTTCGTCGTCGAGAAGGAACTTGATGGGGCAGATTTGGATGTTCATTTCTGGGCTCACCGTCACGATGGCGTTCTTGGGCACCTAGTCGCGTCGACCTCAGCGATGGACGAGCAGCGCGAGGACAACCTCGAGCCAGTCACCGGGCTCATTCGAGAGTCGCTCCGACGCCATGACGAACACCTTCTCTTCCTTGTTGTGCTAGGCGCTGCCAGTGAGCGCTGGCCACGACAGCGGCAACGGCGACGTACCCGCTGCATGATGTACTCCTTGGGGCGCTCCACGCTTCGAATCCAGCGCGAACCAGATGAAAAGTACAGCGATGCGGCCCCCGACGACGCCACGTTGACGTACCGCGTCCTGTTACATCGCATCAGCCCCTTCGTAGCTCTATGGACGGCCGTACGCGATGAGCGTATCGCCGTCCGTGACGGCAAAGTTAAGCAGCGACGGCTCCGTGATTTCGAACTCCCTGCACCCTTACGGTGACGCGAGGCGGAAATCAAAAAGGATCTTACCGGGCAAGCGCGTTAAGAATCTTGATCGTGTTGAACATCGCGTGACGCATCTCCTTGCCTGTGAACTCGCCCTCGAGGGGTCCTAGCTTTTCCAGCTCCGTGAGGAACAAAGCGAAGCTGCATGTTCTATGAGGCCCAAGCTAATGCCGCGATGGTACCAATGCTCCGAGTCCGTGCTGCCGCGAATCATTCCATACGCCACGTCGCTAGGGCTCCGTTGGACATAGGTCGCAGCTGTCGAAGGGTACCTGAGCCGATCGACGAGTTTGCGCTTGATCTTGCTGAACTCGCCAACGCCGCTATGTGCGCGCATGACGATCGTGGAATGCTCGGACGCGCTACCCATTGTGCATGAAGAGGTACTTGTCGAACGTGAACGGATGGCAATTGGTTTCCGACGTGAGCGACCCAATGGAAGCGGCGCGAACGTGGGCAAAGAAGAGCGGCGAGCTACGTAGGTTCAGAGGGGCCCTGTGAATACGATAATTTACCTGACTTTGTCGGCAAGCTGCACCAAGTTGCGGTTGTTCCAGGCCGGAGAAATGCTGGTGAAGACGCAGGGTGTTTCGTACTCGCGATCGCGTGGCACGACGACGCCATCAACGGAGTCCGAGTGACGGCGCTGCTTCTTGGGCGACGGCATGTCGGGTTCGAGGCGCTTCCGATTGCTGTACAGCTTCTCCGCGTACCAACCGATGCCAAAGCCGTCGGCATTGAGCGTGGGCGGCAGGCCCGTGTTGTGGAAACGCTCCGTGCAGCTGTAGCTCTGGTGGATGATGCTGTGCTTGGGCTTGACGATGAGGTCCGCAAGAAGGATGCTCTGGTCGAGGCCAAGCCCCTTGTAGATCGTCATCCGGCACATCGTGGGCCAAAAATATTTTGCCCAGGTTTGCCCCACGCGGTCTTTTCAAGTTTATTTTAAAATATCTTCGCATTTGTAAGTAATAGAACAGGTTTTTTACAAAACAGTTTCACACGAAAAACTCCTTCATCGCAACGGGGATATTCCTGCAATCAGCAGCGGCAAATAGGCCATGATTTCCCCATGAAGAGTGCCAGACAGGCCGACGAAGGCGGCGTCAAGCGCGGAGAGAAGCGGCCTCCGCCGAATGGCCGGAGTATCAAGCCCGCGCCAGAGCGAGAGGTGACAGCGATGCGCCAAATGGCTGCCACTGCGGGACGGATTGGGGAGCGGTAGAACTATGAGGTTGCGGGCGGCGTCGCGGGGTTGTCAGAGAACTGCCCAGAGACCGGACGGCTCGGGGCAACTCCTTCGCTGCGGCAAGTGCCCGGATGTAGTGGCTCGTGCCCCTTGAAGATCGCATTGCTCTCATTGGCGCACCGGACATGACGCGAGCGCTGTCACCGAGCGCATTCATCGCGCAACCGACGTGGCAGGGCGTGGGTGCAGCAGCGGGCCGGCGCCATGGCCGGCGCCGTCCGAATGGATGGTCACGACAAAGAGGAACTGGACTATGGGGTTAAGCTACGAGCAGTCGCATCGGCTGGGCGCGGGGGTCACGCACGCGTCGAGGCGAATGATTTCGCGGCTGGCGATGGCGTCGGCTTGCAGATCGGCGTCGTCCTGAGCTTCCTTTGCGCGATATCGCTCGACCATGCGCGATACAAGGAGATCCATTGCCTCGTCAACTTTTTCGCCGCTCTTGGCAGAGACGCGAAACCAGTCTTCAATGCCGGTTTGCATGACCATTTTCTGGATAGACGCGCCTGACTCGAGCGCGCGGGGCACGTCATCGAGCAAGTCGCATTTGTTAGCAACGAGGAGTACGGGAAAGTCTTCGCTGCAGCACGCGTCCAGCTCGCGCTTCCAGTCAACGACGGCAGCAATGGTTGGAGCCGATGTGATATCGCAGACAATGACGGCCGCGTCCGCGTTCGCAAAGTAGCGACGTGTCAAGTGGGCAAAGCGGTCTTGGCCTGCAATGTCCCAAATCTGCAGACAGACGTCTAGAGTGTCGTCCACCGTCACCGTCTTGTCGCTGTAGTCGGCGCCCACGGTTGTCTTGTAGATCTCGGCAAACGTACCGTGCACAAAGCGCCGAATAAGACTCGTCTTTCCACTCTTGGCCATGCCCACGACGAGTACCTTGAACATAGCAAAGTCCTTGCCGCCTAGTGTATCGTCGTCGTCCGAGGCCGTGTCATCGTCGTAGTCGTCCTCCACATCGACATCGTCTTCCTCGGGCTTGACTTCGTCCACATCCGCCAGCTCCGGCATCGGCTCCTTGAGCGTATCGAGTATGCGGGACATGCTGTCGCTGCGCTGGTTGTCGAAGCGCGCCGCCATCGAGATGAAATGCTGTTCGACAACAAGACCGATCTTTGAATGCCAACTGCAGTTTGGATATTAAAAACGTGCGTCTATCCGGACATTATCCGGAAGACCTCCCGCCAGTGCCAACGGCGCTGATAAGCCCGAGCCGCCTGCCCAAGACGGTCGCTGAAGGGAGGCGAACGCACCGCAGCCACCTCATGTAGAGGCCCACGATGGCCCGATTCCAGTCACGTTGCCTCAAAACATGGGCATTAGCTCTTGTGGCCCTACTATCGACAATGATATCCACCAAGTGTTACGTTCTTGGATACTCCTCACAACGCAAGCTCATGCCACTATCCACATCAATCATGCAGCGACGTGTACATGCCCACCTTTCGCAATGGAAATGACCCCAATGTGCTTCGAATTCATTTTGTTACGCTGTCGCTGTAGGAAGGTGGTGCAATCAGCATGGGGCAATGGCTTTGTCAGTGAGAAGCAAGAGATTTCAAGGGTACCGGGTTGCGAAGCCACAGGACGGGCCGAGGGAATGGGGCAGACGTTGCGCTGTGCAGGCGCTGTGGCAGGCACCTGTGATGCGAAGTTTGCGCAGTGTGTAGTGTATGTGTTTTGACGGGCTCATCATCATATGTGATTATGGAGGCAAGAGCGATCTATCAATTCTAACAGGATACACGTTTGCAAGGGTATTGGCTGCGACTTGGGTGTTCCAGACAAATTTTTTGTGGTGCAAGATGAGCTTGAACGCGCCCGCCACTGACTCGACCGCTCTGACGTGCGCTGCGCCGATCTTCGGCAAGGAGTGCGCGGCCGTGAACAAGGAGTTCCTTGTGTGCAAGAGCAAGGACGAGAACCCTCGTGCGTGCCTCATCCCGGGCGAGGCAGTCACTACGTGCGTGCTCAAGACTCTCCGCGCCCTCGAGACGCATTGTGGTCCGTCGTACACGGCGTACAAGAACGCCATGGACAAGAACTGGCATGAGCTCAAGCTCTGCCGCAAGGAGCAGGCTGCCATGGAGGCTTGCTACCGGGACTGGAAGGCCAAGCAATAGAGCACTGGTGGTAATTCGAAACGCACGTTGTCGTCGTGATCATTAGAACTCTCGCACGCGTTTACAAGGATCGGAGGAAGGCAACGCGATCGCTGATCGTCTTGGAGAGGCGCTCGAGCGCGGCCTTGTGTGCACTCTCGACCTTGGTCTGGACGACTTCAGGCGCTGGCATGGCCACGCGCACCGCGCGGATGCTCTTCTCACCCGCGGTGAGTACCTGCGTCGTCTTCAACACGATCTGGCGCAGGAGCTCAGCCACATCCTTCTGCAGCGGGTCCTTGGTCTTCTTTTTGGGCTTGAGCTGCTTCATCATAACCGACAGGAACATGGCTGTGTACGGCACAACGTCGCGGAGGAAGATGGCCGCCTTGGACAGCCCATGCGCCGACACAACACCGTCAAACTGCAGAGCTGCCACGCCCGGCACGCCCTTCGCGAGCTCCTCGAGGCTAACCTTAGCGGCCGCCAGGTCCCCGCGTGCAACCGCCGCCATCGCCGCCGCCGCCGTCGACACCATAGACCACTCGGCCGCGAGCGGCGCGACCGCAATCTTTGTCACAGCGGCCTGGAATCGCTCGACATGCGTCACCGTCTATCCATCGCGCTCAGTCATTACGCCACCGCATCACATACCTCCGGCACCGCTTCCAACGCCGCTCGGAGCGCCTTGGGTGCCGCGGCTCGCAACTCCAGCCACGCCCGCAGCTGCGCCGAGTCGCGCGTGCGGTCGCAGCTCGAGACACCGTTCGGAGCAAAGAGGTATGCTGCCTCCTATGTGCGCATGAGCTCTGGGCGGCGTCAACGCAGCTACCACGGATGTCGCCGGAGTCCAGCGCACTTCGACGTCGCGGTGATGGTTGGCTGAGAGCGCAGCGTGCGCCAAGAGCGCGTCGAGTTCGGCCGCGAGTGCCGGGGCCTCCACGTGCGCATGCAGTGCCGCAGCAGAGGAGCAGGTGCGCAGCATCTGCGCGTGGGCGGCCTCGGCCGTGGCGAGCGCCAACATCTCGGAGCGCTGCATCTTGCCGACGAGGAAACTCGTCATGTCCTCGGCCTTCGAGAAGACACCGAGGCGGTAGGCGCGGCCGATAAACTCGGGCGTATCGCGGGCCGTCGTCTGGTGCAACGCGCGGACAGCGTCGCAGATTCGCAGTGCTTCCTCGTCGAGCCCGAGCGCGAAGAGGCCATCAAGCACGAGGTGCGAGAGCGAGTCGAGCTGGATCTGCTTTACGTCGAGCTCCTTGTACCGTGTGAGGACGGCGGCACCGGCGCCCAGAAGCGCGTAGACGCGGCAGAGAAGCAGCTTCATCTGGAAGTTGTATGCGCTGCGGGCCAGCCCGCTTTCGAGGGCCGCCGCCGCCTTGCTGAGCAGCGCGGCCGCCGGCGCCGCCGAGTGCGCGTCCAGCAGCAGATGCCCCGCGAGGAGCACGAGGTCGTCGGTCACTTGAACTTCACGCTGACCGCCAACCGTGGCTTCGTTAAGCCACTGCGCCGCCTCGTACTCGGCGAGGAGCGCGTCGGCGCGGGCTTCGAGCTCGGTGGCCGACTTGCCGGCGTCCGTGCCGAGGAAGCGCAGCACCTTACGAGCAAGGAGGCCCTTGCGGAAAGCGGCTGTGGCTGCGGGGATTGCAGCCGGCGCGGGGGCCGTCGCAGCGAACTCCGCCGTGGCCGCACTAAGGCGAGCTTCCATAGCAGCGACGACGGCCGCGCGAGCGCTCGGTGGCAGCTCCAGGTAGCGCTTCACGTCGCTGAAGCAGCAGCTCTTGGTGGCAAAGTTCTCCATGTAGACGAGAAGACGCGGCACGAGGTCGGCGGTGACGGCGGCGTCGACTGCGCCGGCGAGCAACTGGAAGTGCACCTCGACCTCGGCAAGGTGGGGCCCTCGCAGGCGCAAGCCGTGCTGCTCCTGCAGCGCGCGGATCACAGGCAACACATCGGCCGTGGGCGAGGCTGCAATGAGCCCGAGCCAGAAGGCCCAGTCGTCGGCGTTGTACGAGGTCAAGAGCGTCTTGTACACGGCGGCGCAGCGCGCGTCATCGCCAACGTCCTTCGCAAGCGTGGCTTCCAGGACAAGCCGGTCGATGGCCTGCATCGGGCCGAGATCGATTTCGTCGTCGGGGACGCCGTCGCCTTCGAGCGCGCGCGGTTTGGTGGCAGGTGCCGGCGCGGGCGCGTCGGTGACGTGGATGAACTCGGTGAAGGCTTCGAGGGCCTCCGCAGGTTTGTTCTGCGCTTGGAGCAGTAGCACGAGAAGCGAGACAGCCTCGCCGTTGGCCTCCGCCGGGTGGTCACGGAGCGCCTTGGCAAGCATCTTGTCGGCGAGCGGCAGCATCTTCATGGGCAGACTCTTCTCGACCGTCACTTGCAAAAGCATGCTCAAGCACGCCCAGCCCACGTACCGGAGCTTGCCGAAGGTCTTGTACATCTTGAAGGCGAGCTGCTGCTGCTTGGCGAGCGACAGCGTCCGCGCGTAGTTGAAAAAGAGCGACGTCTGGAGCTCCTCGTTCTGCGGCTGGACGGCTGCGGCGTGCTCGTAGCTCGGCACGATCTCGGCAGCCGCGCCGCAGAGCTTGAAAACGAGCTGCATCGTGCTCAGGATCGTGTCATCGGTGGGCTTGTTGAGCTGCACGCGGCGGACGATGCGCAGCGCGTCGTCGACCTTGCCGATGCGTTCGAGACAGTGCGCCTGGAGCACCTGGACAAGGTCGATGTCGCACACCTTCTTCTGATTGCACAGCTTGATCGCATTCTTGTACTGGCGGTTGTCAATTGCTTCGTAGATGGGGCGGACAAGCCGCATGAGCTAGTGGCATGGCATCAGTTGCGCGCGCCGCCAAAGGTCCTACCTTCATGTCGTCGGCCATGCTGCTTGATGGCTGGTTGATGCTTTCGAATGCAAATGCTCGATTCCCACTGGCTGCTTTTATAGTGTGATCCGTAAGCTGCGGCGGCCCAGGCGTCCACCGCGCGCCTCGCGGCTCGTATGCTCAAAAGCACAGAGCAAGCCGATGCGCTGAGCGCCTCTCCTTCGCATTAGCCGCGCACCTGGTGACCGCGCCGGTGATTTGAGCGCTTGGGCGGTTGACACGCATGACACTATAACACGGTCTTTGTAACACTATTTTATACAGATAGCACTTGCCAAGGGTCGTGATAACTACTGTGACAGTGACATAAATAGTGTTATAACGAACTTAACAGGAAACTTTGGGCGGTCCGAGTTGGCATTTCGACGACGAAGCGACGACGATGAACCAATTCCCGGGCGTAACGAGCATGACGGAGCTCCTCGACAGTAGCCACGCACGTAGTCTTGAAGGAGACTGATGCGCTTTGTAGAGCAGATGCTTGTCGTCCTGCGCGATGGCCGCCATCTCGTGGGCATGTTCCGGAGCTTTGACCAGTATTGTACGGCAGTGTATGCATTTGGCCGTAGACCTCATGAAGCCACTTTCGCGTAGCAAACATCGTGCTGCAAGACACATGCGAGCGCCACGTTGTCGGCAACACGTACTGTGACATCCCCCTGGGTCTATACATCATTCGGTATTGCGCCGTCCATTCCAGGGCACCTCACGTTTTGTGGTAGCGGTGAAAACATTGTCATTATGGGCGAGCTGGTACGAACCCGCAGGCTCGTTGACGTAGAAGTGCTCACGGTCCATGCTTGCGATAGGACCAAGAGAAGGAAGCGAGCCAGGTGAACCTCGTGAAGAAGACCCCAGAAGAAGTCCTGGCCGCCGAAGCCGACCAGAACGATGCGGGCGTTGCCACTGTCCGGGGCACTTGGAATTTCGACGAGTAGAGCGCGCGGGGCCCCGAGATACACTATGTACACACGAACGACGGTTAGGACTGCATCTGCGTTTCTCCCCCGGCCGCTGTCGAGGTCATGCCAGCCTCCTGAGGTCTCATACACAGAGGTCTCATGCACGAGCAAAACAGGAAGACAATAGTGATATATATGGACTAGGATAGATACACCCTCGCTGGCCTTAGATGACGGTCTCATGCCGGGGATCCATGTCACCCGACGGATCCATGGCCAGACTCGTGTTGACGTCGTGGACCATGTGCGCATGCAGGTGGTGCGAGTGCGTCATTTCCATCATCTGCATGTTGATCAAGTGCTGCTGCGCCTGCACAGCTGCCTGCACGGCGTCTTCGCCAGCGACTTCGTCCACGAGCGCTTGCAGCTGCAATGCCGTCGTGTTGCCCGGGTTGAGGTGGTATCTAGAGCAGAACCGGCGGTACCAGCCGGCGCTGGCCTTGAAGGCCGTCATGTTGTATTTGGGTGCGATCTCGAGCGCCTTCTTCCGCACGAATGTGGAGCTCATGCGCGACTCGTGCGACTGGAGGTCAAAGATCACACGGTAGAGTTCGTCTTCGAAGGCGGCGTTGCCGAGCTTGGAGCCTCGCTGCCGCAGGTCGCGAACGTGCTTGTTGCCAAGCATGTAGCGCTTCTGGACCTCGATCTTGTTCTTTCGCAGCTTGCGAATTGCCGACTCGGAGATGCCGTAGCGCAGCGCAAGTTCGACGTGTGTGACTTTGGTGCCCGTCTCGATGACGTTGAGGATCTCCATGCGCTCTTTGTCCGTGAGGCGCTTGCCCGCACCGCGCTTTTTGGGCTCCTGCATAGCCATCGACGCAGACGGCGACGGCGCGATTGCCAGCCGCGCCATGGCCCGGTCGTCCTCTGAGTCGCCGAGGACACCGATCTTTTTGTCCAGCGCGAGGCGCGTCGAGCGCGACGCCGCGACTTTGGACACGGCAGCCATGGGGAGCTTTACCAGGATGTGAATACGTTCTTCCTCTGGACGCGTATCGAAGTACTTGCGCAGCTTGGAGAAGACGGTCATCTCCTCGACAAGACCGCCGACCTGCATTTGCAATACGATCTGAGCGGCGGGTTTCTCAAGCTTTTGCAGGATGTTGGCGTCCAGCGGCTGCACATTGCGGCACCGGTACAGCACGAGCTCATCGGCCTCGATCGTCTCGAACGTACGTGGCTTCTCCCGCAGAATGGCCTGCTTGAGTTCGCCGACAAGGTCACTGCCCGTCGTCGCAACTACGAATGGTCCCTCCTTCTTTCCCGTGCCCACGAGCAAGCAAACGACTACGAGCTTGTCTTCCATCGTTGGCCTCGAATATGCAAAGTTCGGAAGCCCGAATGCCAGTGACTTTTTTAATCTCGGGTGCTCTATACCATACACACGTCCATATACTAGTTAGGAGACGGCCTCGCGGCGTCCGCGGCGGCGGTCGGCGGTCGGTACCCGGCGAAGCGCGACGCACCGCTGCTGCTGCAAGTGCGACGCTCAGGGTACCACCGGCTTAAGTCCCGTCGTCCTTCAGGGAGCGATGCCATCATAATGAAACTCAAAGCCCGCGCAAATTCCGCGCACTTAGTGCTTTTCCACCGGTTTTACGGGGACACCCCACAGAAAAACGCTCGTATGAGTTGGTTTTTCCCACAACGGAAGTGGGATTTAGGTGGATAACCCCTTGGCGAGGTTTCCCACCCGAGACGTGTCCTAGGCGACGATGGACGAGGAAGATGCGCTGACGAGCAAGGGCGATCGAAAGGGGCAGAAAGAGCGTTTGATGGAGGGTTCTATACAGGCGCTCTTTTCGAGTGTTTCGAGCGTTATGCTGTGCATATTATGCCCACTCCACGCACCCGCTGGGCGGCTTGGCCACGTAAAAAACGCGAAAAAAACGCACTGTGCTTCAACTTGCTCTTTGTCGACCTGATATCTGCGGAAGGATGACGTCAATGCATGGACGAGGGATTGGTGGCAGGAACATTGCAATGGAGCTATTTGCTTGGCGGCATCCTGCGAGGTTCGGGAACAGCACCGTTCACCGGTCGCTCGAGCTACAGGCAATCGTTCCACCGCACTCTTGATCTGCCTTGGGAGTCGCGATTCGTGATCACTGCATCTCGACCAAACATGATTCCACTGCTAACCGATGTGGAAGTTCCCGGGGTCGACATGTGCTGTAGCGTACGCGCAGCTATCAGCCTGCGATCAGCACGCGATCATTTCGGCGCGGGCATCGAGTGGAAGCGCGCCGATGGGGCAACCTCCTTGAGCAAGCGACGCGAGCAAGTGGGAGTGATCCTTGGACCGGGGCGCTGTGCTTCCATTTTCGATGGAGCGGCGACATAGGTCCGCCGAGGAATCGAAGCTAGTGGGAAACTTCGTCTTCTTTGAGTAATCGAAGTTCGTATCTTGCAGTTGGTCGGATTTCTGTTGCATTTCTGCACTTGCGCCGCGATGGCCACGGGTGTCCTCTTGAACGGCGAGTTGCTGGCCACGATCGCGGCCTTCCAGGACGGCTTGTACCTGGACGTCGCACCGATCCTCTGCGCCTGGCGCTCGAAACGCAGTCACGCGCGCACGGCCTTTCTCATCGATGCTCTTCAGCTGACCAGTGGGCTTCGACTCTTGCAGCGCTTCGTGCGCTGCCTGCCAGACCTCTTCACGTCTGACGTACTTGACCACATCGTGCATCTTGGGCACCTGGATGCTTACAAGTATATCGTCTACCATCTACCAATGACACGGTGCTCGCCCAATGCCCTCAACATGGCGGTGGCCAAGGGCCATTTGAACCTCGTGGCTTTCCTCCACGCTCAAGGCACCAAGAGCTGGACCGAGCATACACTTGACCTTGCCAGCGAGTCAGGGCACTTTGACATAGTGCGGTTCCTGCATACACTTGGACTCCGCGCCTCGACATATGCAATGGACGCGGCAGCTGCCCATGGAAACTTGGCCATTGTCCGATTTCTTCACGAGCACCGGCGTGAGGGCTGCACGACCGATGCTATGGATCGCGCAGCCGCTAACGGACACATGAACGTCGTCCGCTTTCTACACAGTCACCGGCACGAAGGCTGCACACGAAATGCCATGGATGCAGCTGCTGGCGCTGGCCACCTCGAAATCGTAGCCTTTTTGCACCGCCACCGGACCGAAGGTTGTACGACACGCGCAATGGATCAAGCTGCGGGCAATGGTCACATGGACGTGGTCAAGTTCTTGCACATACATCGGGTTGAGGGAGCAACGAAGCTTGCGATCGATACGGCAGCTGCCCATGGCCATGTGGACGTTGTTCGATTCCTCGTCGAGCATCGCCGCGAGGGGTGGAGGGACGCAGTGTGCTGGGCACGGCGCAGCCAGTACTGCCACATAGTCTCGTTTCTTGAAGCTCACTAAGATTATTATCAAATCCTGTACAGTATGCAACCTCGGCTAATTCGTCAGGACAACGCTCATGCAATGCGGCATTCGGAACGACGGTGTTCCGTCAAATGCGACATAATCTGCCCTCCATATCACGCCGATATATAAATCACGAGATGTTTTGACAGGTTACTGGCGCAGCTGGCCCATGTCGTGGGCATACTTCTCCTTGGCTTCCCGCTCCATGACGGAGTTAACGCGGCCCGTTGTCGGATCGGTGCCGAGCGGGCGGCGAAAAAGCAGAATGTGCGGCTCAGGCTTATGTATGGCGTAGTGCACCCAACCGCGGCTTTGCTGGACACCGAGCTGGCGCCACTCGCTTTCGGTGAGAAGGCGGTCAGGCAAGTTGCGGGCCATCTCCTTGGGTAAGATCACATGTCTAGGGTGGTCATGAGCACTGAGATAGCGATGCTGCTCGTATGTACCTGTACTCATGCGTGTCGTCCACGTACTTCTCCGAGTACTCGATGCGGGACGCGATGTCGTGGGTCATGACGGGCGGCCGTGGAATCGGAAACTGAAGGCGCAATTGTGTACTGGGCAAAACCCTGAGATTCTATATTTCGAACGGCCCGGGTGCGTTTAAAATCACACCCGGGAGAGGGCTGGTATTTTTTTCAACACCGAATGCATCTAGCGATTTGTAAGAGAGGGAAAAGAAAAGCTCGTGGGATGGGCACCGGTGAGGGATTTGCGCGCCAAATCTCAAACCTTCCAAAATGTATATTGTCTCATGTCTGGAACAGGACAAGGTGTACACAGACGGCGCCGCTAGCATCGACACAGCAGCCCATGCCGTCTCTAGAGCGAATAGACGCTTCGTGAGCGGCGATTGCTCGCTCATTTATGCGTGAGAGCTGCTAATGAGGTTGGTTGCTTTGTTGACAAGGGCGTGCGGTCCCCAGTGACCTGAATACTGTACGGACAACCTTGTCGATGAGATGGAGACAATCGAAGGCTGCACAACTTTTTGCGCCAGATGCATCATGTCGTCAACCTTCGTCTAGCTACAATAGTGCCCCTCGGCAGTGCAAAGCGATGGAACACCGCGGGGTTTACAGCTGTCTTCTTATCGGCACCAATGCCATCCGTAACCCACACCATAATGCGAGTGTAGTCAGTCGTTCGTTGCTTGAGCCCAATGAAACATGATCAACGTTGCTGCATTGCTCATGTGGTGTCGAGTCTGCTTGATGCGCCTGCTCTCAGATGAAGTTACAATGAGAGTGGATGGCCATGGCGAAGGCTGGTGGCTGCCGCAGGAACGCGGCAGGTCGCCCTCGTCCCAGAGCTCATCCCCCGTGAGCGGAGGAACTTTCTTCCCCATCAATCCCGATCTTGGCTGGGAGTCGAGACATTTGATTGGTTAAAATGCAAAAGACACCCAAGGTCAAGGGTTGTTTATTCGTGCAGCGATTCGCTAAAAAGTGAACGACCCAGGGGCCACAAGTGCTTTCTACGCCCAATTTTGTGATTGGTCAAAAAGAGGGAAACTTCAAGGCCTTCCATTTTTGCTTTCGTCTCAAGGTCATGGAAGCGCTCTCCATCAACGACGTGAAGCCCGTGGCTATCGACGATGCCACGGCGCCGGGCCTTGCCCAGCACAAGACCGCCATTGCGGGTCTTTTCAAGCGCCGCCGCGTCCGCGTCAAGGAGTTGCTGGCTGCCGGTCTCTCCACCGTTGGTCATACGGTCACTGTCAAGGGCTGGGCCAAGACCCTTCGTGAGGCTGGTGCCGGTGCTTTTGCATTCCTCGAGATCAACGATGGCTCGTGCTTCACGGGTCTTCAGGTCGTTGTCAGCAAGGACACCCCTGGCTTTGAGGCCGTCATGAACTCGGGTGGTACCGGTGCGAGTTTCTGCGTCGTGGGCAACGTCGTCGAGAGCCCTGCCAAGGGTCAGCTCATCGAGATCAAGGCCACGGAGGTGACGGTTTATGGCGACGTGGCGGACCCGTCGACGTACGCGCTCTCGAAGAAGCGCCACACGCTCGAGCACTTGCGCGAGCACGCCCACCTGCGCCCGCGCTCCAACATCCATTCGGCGGCCATGCGTGTTCGCAACGCCATGGCTCAGGCAACGCACTCGTTCTTCAACGAACGTGGTTTCTTGTACATCCACACGCCGCTGATCACGGCATCGGACTGCGAGGGCGCTGGTGAGATGTTTGCCGTCACGACGCTCTTCAACCACGTGAAGGACGGCAACGTGCCCAAGACCGCCGACGGCAAGGCCATCGACTACTCCAAGGACTTCTTCGGCAAGCCGTCGTTCCTCACGGTGTCGGGCCAGCTGAATGTCGAGACGCATTGCTGCGCTCTCTCGGACTGCTACACGTTCGGCCCGACGTTCCGTGCCGAAAACTCCAACACGGCGCGCCACCTTGCCGAGTTCTGGATGATCGAGCCCGAGATTGCCTTCGCCGATCTGAGCGACGACATCGACCTTGCCGAGGACTACCTCAAGTACTGCGCGCAGTACGCGCTTGACAACTGCGCCGAGGACCTTGCATTCTTTGACAAGAACGTCGAGCAGGGCCTCCTCAAGCGCCTGCAGACGACGATCGAGTCGCCGTTTGTCCGCCTTTCGTATACGGAGGCCATCGAGCTCATCAACAAGCCCGAGAACCTCAAGAAGGGCAAGTTCGAGAAGAAGCCCGTGTGGGGCGACGATCTCGGCAGCGAGCACGAACGCTTTATCACGGAGCAGATCTACAAGAAGCCCGTCGTGCTGTACAACTACCCCAAGGAGATCAAGGCCTTCTACATGCGCCTCAACGACGACGGCAAGACGGTCGCCGCCGCCGACGTGCTCGTGCCCAAGATCGGCGAGATTATCGGCGGCTCCCAGCGCGAAGAGCGCCTCTCCGTGCTCGAGACCCGCATCAAGGAGGCCACGGGCCACGACCCCGCCGAGTACGGCTGGTACTGCGACCTGCGCCGGTACGGCACCGTGCCGCACGCCGGCTTTGGCTGCGGCTTTGAGCGCCTTGTGCGCTTTGTCACGGGCATCGAGAACATCCGCGACGTCATTCCGTTCCCCCGCTGGCCCTCGAACGCCTCCTTTTAAGTGCTCTGCGACTAATGCAGCCCCAGGCAACTTGCATGTGTTCTACCGTCGTTGCACTCGGACGCACAGTGTCTTGGGCATGCACAGGCGCACGTTAGGAAGGCTCTGTTAGCAAATAAATACGACCGCGCAGCTCTAGACCGCAGTGTCGACCATCTCGTACGAGAGCGTCTGCGCGAACGAGTGGGTGCACGGCGCGATGTGCGGAGGACCGTCGAGGGTGAGGCAAAAGTTCGGTGTCGCGGTGCTCCAGAGGGCTCCGCCTTCGAACCACCATTGCTGCGCAGAGGACTCGTCGCAGTCGGTGGCGACAACTCCCTGCGAGCTGGTTGCCGTAAGGCAAAGGTCGTTCTCGTTACTCCTCAGCGTTCCGTCGACTTTGTTGAATCGCCAGGACGGTACGAGCCGGGCGTCGGAGTTGGCACGGGGGTCCACGACCACCACGGAGTCGCGGACGGTGAGTACGCGGGCCTTGGCGAGCGAAAGCACGATGTTCTCCTCCGTCAGGAAGACGTACTGGAATGGGCCTTCGACGTCGGCTGAGCATGGGGCGGCTACAACAGCCACGGCATCCGCCTGCAAGCACAGATCCTGACGGGCGCCCGACACAACCCGGCTTTCACTGCCCACGAGCGTCCACGTCTGGCTGACGCTGCCGTTGACGCATGGCGCGAGGCTTAAGGCGCCAGCGACAAGATCAAGACACGTCGTTGGCGTAGCCAAAAGCTGGTGCGTCATGGTGTCGTACTGCCATACCGCCGAGGCAGGAGCGTCGACGACGGCAACGCCCACGCCCGCGGGCACAAGCACCTTGGCGAGGATCGTGTTGAGCTCAACGTTTAGGAACCGCGGAAACGTGGGTGTCGGCGCAGTCGCGGCAGTCACGGCAGCGAGCGCAGTCGCGAGGAAGACACACGGGAGCATGACCGGTGAAGAATGAGAATGTCCAGCCGGCACAATCTCCCCTGGTCGGGCCATCCGATAACCGCCTGGCACGAGGCTGGAAGCTCATGTGACTACCGTGGCACACGACACCGCCATCTTCCCAATGGTGCCATCTTTTCCCTAATTC
The DNA here is from genome assembly GCA_002081595.1 of Achlya hypogyna. NCBI lineage: Eukaryota > Oomycota > Saprolegniomycetes > Saprolegniales > Achlyaceae > Achlya > Achlya hypogyna. Next base: position 111,618 of record JNBR01000090.1, on the reverse strand, counting down.
GTCTCATTCAAACTTTTCTTTTGTATAACTAAAGACATATTTGATAAATTGCCATAGGGCACGACATGTGGTTTCTGTCGCATGCTGGCGGGCGAAGGTGACAAAAGCGAAGCGAGGAGTCCCGAGGGGCCGTGGCCGGAACGGTGACGCCCAGCGGAGGTAGGCGGCCCGGAAGGAGGCGAGTGCGCGACAGCGTCCCAGGAGGCTGATGTCCTAGGCGCTTCACAGGCAGCGAGGACGGTCATGTGACCGGTGGCCAGCTGGCTTCCCCCACACCCAACCAGGCGATGGGAGATTCGCGAGTCCTTTCTATGGGAGTGCCGTTGTTCTTGGTTAAAGTATACAAGTTTTCCGTGCAAGCGTTGCGCTCCCAGCCTCTGCACCCTGTGTATACGCGATGGTGTTGGACGTGGCGCTCGGTTGGCGCCAAGTCTTGCCTGCCGCACGGTGACGATGCCTGTTTGCAGCGATAGCAAGGTATTGTCGCCGACACGACTGCTTGGGGAAAGTTTGTATCTCGACCCAAACCTCAGCCGTGGCACATCCGAGAAGCGCCGGTGCAAGCGATAGCCACACACAAGCGACGTACTGTATCGGTGGAGGGCAGTGGCACTGTGCTGGACTGATCGTAAAAGTGCCAAGAGGAACGGAAAACTGGAACTCGGTTGGGTTTGGCTGGCACTCGTCGGTCAGTTCTTTGGCAGACCCATCACATACCGCTTTCCGCACCCGAAAGTGATGAGGTGTCAAGTTTCCGAACAAATTTCACTTTTTGTTGAAACCAGCGTGCATAAGGCAGTTCAAGTAGATGGTGTGGTTTTCTAATCTGTGACGCGCTGGGGTGCCCTCGACTCGTTGCGTTCCAGCGGGGGCTATCGCGGAACGAGGAATTTGGCCCGCGAGGGATTCTGGCTGACATCGGGGTTCGAGCGACGTCGAGCATCGTAATCCGGCAGCGAAGGAAGTGAGGCGGTGACGACTACCTATAGGTAGCACGGATACAAGGATTAGGTGTTGTCGTTGGGTCGTAGGATGGCCGGCTCGTGACAGCAGCTTCCCTTCTGATCGTCGAAGGGCGAGGCGACGATCGTAATCGGGAGGGTGATATCGAGCTAGTTCCTCGTGGGGAGAAAGTCCTGGCTTACCGGGTTACAGACAGCGAACACGCAAGTGGTGGTAAGTTTTAGTGGAGCCACGCAAATGAGACAGCTCCGGTCTCCAACAAAATCGAAGGTTGGCTCGAACAGCTCCCGAATGGCGGTGAACGCGATGAGTTCGGCCCGTCGAAGATGGCGAGGGTGACGCACGAGACCGCCGAGGAGGCATGCGGCCAGGGGGACGGACGCTCAGGATGTCAATTGACGGCAGTGCTACGGTGAAATCGATGGCGTATGCTCAATTGAAGCCCTTTGTTTTACTCAGAAATGCGCTGACAAACATCTAACGTACTCGATTTCATTTTGGTTAAAACAACTCTGTTGCCCCATAATACAATGCCCGAAAGTCTTCATGTCATCCTGGCGAAGCTCGGGCGACCTCCGATTGGTGGCGCTGTACAAGTTACAAAATGCCTAGGAAAGGTACCTCTTGTATTAGTTGGAACGAAAGCGACGATATGGGGGCTCGGGTGGATGGTGCATGTCGCGGTAGAACTCACTCTTTTTGTAGTACTCGGCTAAGGCGCCGCGATACTCTAGTTCAGCTGCTTGTCGGATCGCTTCATTTCTGGCTTCATGGCTTTGGAGGTTTGGAAGCAATGGAGCACCAAAGAGCGTCAGGGTTGTGTACACGGCACTCAAAATTGCGGTCAAGCCGAGAGGCATGCTCTTTTCAGAGTGAATTCGATTTTGATTAGATATAGAGCATCGACACCGCCGAATAATCGTTGGATGACCTATTCTCTCATCTGGAGCAAGCCACTCAGTAGGCTGGCCCATCACGAAGAATTTTTGACAAGCCAGTACTAAGCTGACGAAATTTCCTCCGAACGAGCGAGGTTTTTTGCCTAACTAACACAAATAGTGCGCTTCGTGGAAGATAAGTGTACCGGAACGGAGCTAGTTTGTACCGTGAATCGCGCTGACCTCTGTAAATTAGGCAATGGAATTTCTTGATGCCGGTGGGCCTCGGATAAGACATTCAAGTACAACTTAACTAGTTTTTACCTCGCATCGGGAAACAACGAACTCATTCCGTAGAATGCCTTTAAAGGCAATACGTTAAAGTATTTATTATCAAGGCCAAACTACTATTCAATTTACAGGAAGTGAATAACCAGATGCATATATCTGTAAAAGTATCTCGTCCTGGATTCTTGTGTGCGTTGTTTTTAATTTGACTACAGTGAACATTTCCAAGTGCGTTGTGGGTAATTTATGCATATTAGGAATATCAAATATTACGGGTAATATTTGAAGTGCACATTGCGTGTTACCAGTATTTGACAGGATGCACAACAGCAGGATCGAATCAACTCAATCGTTTTCGTCCACAAAGCTGACGATGTGGCAACTCTCTTCGTATGGAAATATAGTGGGCAGGAGCAGTTTTAAGCGACTCCAGTATCGTCGAGACAGCGGCTATCCGTCTCAGGCGTTGACTTCGATCGCTTTTTCCCTGGCAGCTTCGCAGCGTGCACCCAACAAATGATAATTGTGTCAAAGCCGCATCGTTCCAAGCCTGAATGGAAAAGTCCATTGGACCTTTTGGTAGATGCGAAACAGCTCCATTCCTGGCAGGCGCGGCAAGTGAAGTGGTGCCGGACTTTTACGGGTTGGTTTGCGGCGTAGCATTAGAAATCGACCGCGTCTGGTCAACACGTTGTGCCGTAGTTTATTGGTGGCTCGTGTGTGCCCCATATTGATGGTTCTTTGTCCCTTTTTTGCACGTTTAAAAAGTACCCTTGCCGCATTTTCGCGCTGAAAGGATTGCCGAGTTTCAGTGGTATGCACTTCGACAAGTTTAGTGCCTTTCTACCCAAGTGCATAGAGATAAATAATTGGTTCATTAGGGTTATTAAGTGCAAGAGTAAATATATGTCTGGCAAACGATTTGGGCAATTGCCAAAACTAGTGAGGATTTACGTTAGCGTTGACAAAACCGGTACCGTGCTGACAAAACTAGTGTCTTTTCACCATATCGTTGCCAAAACTAGTGTCATTTCGAATCCTAATCGCCAAAGTCGGTACAATTGCCACAGACATTGCAAAATCGAAGAATGATTGTGGCCCAGTTACGAGCATCTAAATGTACAGAACCACGACGCCTGTGCCGGTGGTCTTTGTAGCTTGCGTCTTCGGGACCTTGGCTTGCACCTTGCGAATCTTCGCGGCGGTCTGCTTTTTCTTGATGGCCGCCTTGGAGATCTCCTTGGGTACCGGCTTGCTTTTTTTGCGGCCACGGCGATTCTTACGAACTTCTGTCGTCGGCGAGATGTCTTCCCCCGCACTGCGAATACGGGATGTTGGGGCAGGTCCAGGTGTCTCGACAAATGTCTTGTCGAAGTTATCGAAGTACAAGGCTACCAAGTGATGGGCCAGCATCGCCAAGGACCCCCAGATCCACCAACATCGGCCAACACAAGGAATACATGCCAATCAAGATTGCCATACGCGATCTTTGCTCGTTACAGTTCGTTTCCATAGCAATCTTAAGCACTACACAAATCCATCAGTTTTCTCATTGACCTCCTCTTGCGCCGTGCGGAGCGTGCAGCGGGGCGGAGCAGCGTCGACCGGAGTTGAAGCGATCCCGGGTGGATATCAAGTACTCATGGCCGAACACGTCGTAGGCCTCGTCTCCGCGCTTGGTGAACGCGAGAGCCGATGCGTAGTGCACGCACGGGATGCGTATCTGATTCATGTCGGGGCACGTACACCTGTGTGCCTTTAAGTCCACACGGCGCTGTGCTTTCGGAATGCCTGAAGCGTTTTCGCCATTGCCTTCTGTATGACAGCGCGCGCTCGATACAACGTGCTCTGGACCCTAAGAAGCTGCACCTTGTCCATCATGCTAGTCTGGTAGACAATATCCCCCACCTTGAGGGGCCTGTTAGTCGAGGTCGCCGCGCGGACACTGAGGAGCATCTTCATTTTGGCGGCGTTTTGGCTTGGGTTGTTCGGTGCAATCTTGTGCACCAAGCACATGTCTGAGATATACTACGGGCGAGCTCGATCTGGAGGATGATTTCGTCACGACCGCATAATGAAGTGTTCATTTACCCGTGGGTCAATGATAACCCCGTCGGCGCTGACGGATGACGTTGCTCGCGCAATCGGGCTCGTTGCCGGAGACTCCAGGCTCTACGGCAAGAATATACACGTGTGCTTGATATGCCTGGGTACATACGATCGGTCTTTTCGACGTTGCACCGGCCAATCTTGTCTTGACCGAACTGGCGCTTGTATACCTTGACGAAACAAGTGCAACCCTCGCCCGGGCAAATGAGGCGGATGTTCCTGCCCCCACTGTTCGACGCCAATTTGGTTTGCTTGCCTTGCTGTAAGACATAGTCCTGGACGTACTCGCGCGCTTGCTTCTGCGTCACGAATTCTATGCCAATGGCGAGATTACGGACTTGGTCGTGGGGGTTGTTCATACTCTTGATGCGAGGCGAGTTTCGTAAAGTGTGCGCTGTGAAACCACTGCTCCAAAGCCAAAATGAAAAAGTACTTATTGTGCGAATTTTCACTCATCCGGACATGAACTGCGGAATGTAGTTTTCGCCATTTAACGGAATTACAGTACCAGTTTTGTCAACGCTAACGTAAATCCTCACTAGTTTTGGCAATTGCCCAAATGATTTTACATCGAATTTGAATCGTGCGACTGATGCCGCCCGATAAACCGTTGAACTTCGCGGCATCCAGGTGATCAACAGATCGGGATCGAAGAGAGGGTAGCGCGTCGCGCGTACTCGGACGGCGCCAAGCATGTTCTTCTCAACAAGGCGGCGCTTCGGTTGAGGGACGGGAAGTCTATGGTCTGGGCGTGCTTGTGTGCGATTGATCACAAATGGACTGTTTGCATTGTGGCGCCAAAAATTGGCGGCAATGGTCATGGTCGAATTTTACAGTATGTGTTCATATCGACGTTATAAAAAGATTGCGGCTCGCATCATGGAGAATTTTATCGAGTTTTAGTGTTATGCACTTGTGCAGAGTCAACTGCACTGCACACTGACCTTTTTCCAGGATTCCCACTGGCTGTTTTGGATTCATTAATTTTGAGTGAACAATATTACCTGTAATGAGGTGCGTTTTAACGAAATTCATAAACATTTTAATTAAGGACACATGATAAAACGTTGGTTCACGACAACTTTTATTCGAAAGTTTCAAATCTGGTGCCACCGCTTAATAGTGGTGGAGGTTCCAGCATTGGTTCTTGTTGTACGGGGTGCAGTCCCACACCTGAGCGCGGTGCTGGTTGTCCGTCGGGTCAGCGTCGAGGCACAAGTTGTGGTGCACAGCGTGCTTGACAAGTTTGCCTTGAAGGACCCACTTTTGGTTCTGGTTGCTGCTGTCGCAAGCGTAGGTATGGAGCCCGTACTTGCCGTTGCCCACCGGAAAGGCGTCGAGGCATTCTTTGTTGCTGGCAACCTGCAGCGTTTGGGCAACGGGGTCGTAGGCCCAGTTCTCGTTTACACTGCCGCGGCGCTGGTCGGCATAGAGACCGGTGTAGTACTCGGAGAGCCACGAGTTCGTGTAGCACGTCTGGAAGCGAAGGCCGACGGTCGTGGGTGCGTCGCAGTTGCTGAAGAACTGCAGGAGGCTCTGGCTGCACGGCTCCACGCGCGCCTTGTTGCCGGCGGGGCCGGACGCCATGCAAAGGCCCTTATGCGTGGCGTGCTCAATGCGGTTGGTATTGGTGTTGAAGAGCCACTTCTGGTTGCCGTTGGTTGCGTCGCACGGGTACGTGTGCACCTGGAAAGCGTTGTTCGCGCCCAAGTACGCGTCGAGGCACTCGCCATTGCTCCGGGCCACGATCGCCTGGGAGGCGGCATCGTACACGAACTGTTCGTTGGCGCTGTTGCGGCGCACGTCCGTGTAGATATCGGAGTAGTACTCGGAAAGCACCTGGCGGTTGTAGTCGCAGAGGCTGAGCTTCGTGCCCGGGGCCGGCGTCGGGACAGTGGTGGACGTTGTCGGCGCAGGAGTGAAGGTCGTAGGCGCCAAGGTGGTGATGGTGGGCACAGGAGCGCCCGTGGTGGGGGCGGGAGTGCTGGAGGGCGCCGAGGTGGGTGGGTTGGAGCAAGGGCTGATTTCGTACGTCTCGAAAGGGTCGGCGACGTCACACGGCACGGAGGCGACAGTTGCGACGAGAACCGCCGCGAGGACTGTCCAGCGAGCCATGATTTCTGAAAGTGTGTGGTAACTGGCAGCGCGCCAAGTCAAAGCACATGGCGAACCGGACGTTGCTGCCCTTTAGCTTCAAAAGTTACGTGCCAGTGGGCTCTTCTTGACGTTCAACTGGAACACCGCCTGTGGTAGGCCACTCTACCGATTCAGTGATGATAGCTGTCGATTCATGTGCCTCCCTGAGGAACAAACGCCAAATGGTATACACCGCTGCACTGACTGCCTCCCATTTCTGCCAAGTCGTACAATAGGCTCAGCACCCTCTGCACATATCAGACAATTGGGTCCTATAAATGGGCGTAGTACGAATGCCATTACGTGGTAGCGCCACGGTCCGTGCAATGGCAGCGAGGTGGAACTCGCGTTCGTCAGGAACCACCGCCCCCCTTCTCCAAGATCCGCCACCCTTATTGGCACCCATCCTATATCGCGAAGTTACACCGGCAACGACTGATCGGTGATAGCACATGAAAGGGGTAGGGCAGTTCAAGTAACACACCCCAGTCACACCACTGATCGGTGCAGTTTTGCTTCTAACAATGATTCCAACGTACACGCCGAGGGTCTCAGCTCCCAGGCAAGAGCCGAGGCGAAGAACACCAGCGCACATGGACCCATTTGAAGCCGGGATCATGGCACGACCAGCTATTTGGTTTGTTCCAGGCATTGGTTGTAGTCCGTCTGGCAGCCTTTAAAATACAGTAGTACCGTTTACACCACTCCTCGTTGATACTATGATAGTCGTATATTAGTACGGTGTGGTCGGTCGACCAGATGTTTCAGGCCACTAGCATCGTCCTAAACCAATTGCCATTTTTCAATTTCCGTTGGTTCAAACCAGTCATGGTTGCTACGGCCTATCTTACGGCGCTTGCTGCATTCCTCGGTGTCGTCGCCGGTGACTGCGGCCTTGCCCGTCCTCCGACCGCTCACTTTCAAGTGCTTTCGTACAACGACGTCTACGAAATGATGAACGAGACGGACGCCGCGCAGTCCGGTGTCCTCGTGGGTGGCCCGTCGCGGGTCATTCCGATCGCCCAGAAGCTGCGCAAGACGTACGAAAACAGCTTGGTCATCTTTGCCGGCGACACCATGTCGCCGTCGCTCTGGTCTGGCCAGTTTAAGGGCCTCCAGATGATCGAGGCGCACAACGCCCTCGGTGTCGACTTTGCGTGCCTCGGCAACCACGAATTCGACTTTGGTATCGACGCCTTCCTCAACGTGAGCGCCGCGTCTAAGTTCCCGTGGCTTAATGCCAACGCGTACGAGATCTCTACCAAGGAGCTCCTTCGCGGCACCACGCCGTACACTGTCAAGACTTTGAAATCGTCTACAATGGGCACGATCAAGATCGGTGCATTTGGTGTCATGTACGACATGCAAGACAAATCGACGGGTTTGTACTGGACGGACCCGATCGCGGCGGCCAAGGAACAGGTCAAGAAGCTGCGGGAAGTTGAGAAGGTGGATATGGTTATCGCTCTCACGCACCAGTTCGTGGACGACGACAACGTCTTCTCGGAGAAAGTCAAGGGCGTCGACATCATCTACGGTGGCCATGACCACTCGGCTATGCTCCAGACCAACTATGGCACCCCGTACCTCAAGTCCGACCTCAACTTCCGCAGCGTTTGGGTCTCGGACATCAAGTATTACGGCCCAGGCATCGACTCGAGCAACAAGAGTACGACTCCCTTCACCAAGATGAGCCACAAGAACCTGCAGATCACGAACGAAATGCCTTCGGACCCGGCTTTTGATGCCATCATCACGCAATACGACGCCAAGATCCAGGTGCTCTTTAACCGCACGGTCGGGTCGCTGTGTGCCGACACCAGCCTACAGAACAGTGTCGTGCGCAAGACGGGCGCTCCCATCGGCAACTTCTTCGCCGACGCCTTCACCAACTTTTACAAGAAGGTGACCGTCGACGTCGGTATCATGAACGGCGGTGGCATCCGCACCGACAAAATGTGGTCCAAGGGCCAGCTGACGCTCGGCGACATCATCTCGTGGTCGCCCTTCGGCAACATCATCGCTGTGATCTCGACGGACGGCGGGAGCCTCAAGAAGTTCCTGGACAACCAGCTCGCGCAGGGTTGTGATTCCAACGCCGTGATCGCCAACGGCTTCTACCCGCAGGTGTCGGGCGTCCATTTCGAGTATTTGTGCACGGGCAAGAACAAGGGGAAAATTACGAAGATGACGTGGGCTGGAGCACGTACCGGCGAAGTGCAGGATTCCGACAGCGTCAACATCGCCTTCTCGACTTACCTCAAGGGCCTTTTTGATGCTGCTGGCGGCAAGTCGACGTACGTCATCAACCCGAACGAGGCGACTCGCATCGAAGCTGTGCTTGAAAAGTACATCCAAGAAAACAAGGGCTCGGTGTGCCCGGATACGAGCGACGTCCGCAGCAAAGTCACCTTTGGCGCGGCATAATGCTTCGATACACGCTTCTACTTGCATAATGTGAGCGTAACTTTGCAGTCATCTCCATTTGGGGTATCGTCGCATCGCTGAAGCCTGGCTTCTTGGCCTTGATAGCACTCATGTCGGCCGCGAACAGAAAATCTGCGATGGACTTTTCGGCGTCAACGCGCTGGCTATGGGGCAAACTCGACAGCCCTCCACTCCCTTATGGTGTCTTGTGTGAGGTCGCCGTGAGCTGGGTAAGGGTGGTAGACCTGCTGCAACCGGTGTCTTCGTTGAGGCAATCTGCCACCACCGGAGCCTTGGCGGAAGTGACAATATTTTCGAGTCTGCTTATGACTGCGTTGCTCGCATACCTTGTGCGCTCTTAGCCAACTCGAACGGTGGTTCGATTCACATCACCTTGTTGCAGCCACGAATATTCGGCGCAGCTCAAACCAGGACCGACGCCGTTCAGGCTGATGCGCAATCGTGGCTCTGCAGTCGTTGGTGCTGATCTGCTGTTGCGAAGTAAGCTATGAGCGCCCGGGTTTGAAAGGATGGAAGCAACGGTAGACAAAAATGACCATAACTTAATTGTAGCAAGATTCGGATGAGCTATCGCAGCTCGTGACCGAGTCGGCGTCTTCCGTTTTGACGAGAAGATGGAGGATCTCGGCAGCCGATGGACGGGCTGCAGGGTCGCTTGCGCCGCAGACAAGTGTGAGGCACCGTAGCCAGTCGGGGCACTCGCTGCTGAATCGAGGCTGCAAGTTTCCTTGAACGATCTATCTCATGATGTAAGCCGCCGTTCATAAACACGTCGCTCAAAGCGACCTTGTACAGCAGCGTAAAGCTGCCCAGGGTTTGGCCGCGACTGTTAACAGCGTCTGCAAACGGGACTTTGTGCGAGTCGAGCTCCAGGAGCACCTGGTACACAGTGGTGTTCGTAGCTAGAAAATCGTGGAGTGTACCATGGCGAACGAGTAGATGTCGGCCTTTTCGTTGTAGTGTTTGCCCTCGAGCACTTCGGGAGCTGTCCAGCGGTACGTTCCCACAGCATTCGTCATGCTCTCCTCCGTCACTTGCCGCGCGATGCCAAAGTCGGCGACTTTGGCTCGAAGCTCGTGGTCGAGGAGAATATTGCGTGACTTGAGGTCTCGGTGCACGACGCCATGCGTGTGCAGGTAATCAAGCGCACGGGCGACAGCTATAGCCACGCGCCGCTTGTCGGACCATGTGAAAACTCCAGCGCTATGCTGCTCGAGATACGAGCGCAGGTCACCATTTGCCATGAACTCAACCACGCATTGAAGGTGTAGAAAGTCCGACCACTGGACGCCCACGAAGTCGACGAGGAATGGGCACTGCAGCCTACGAAGTCACTGACGCCTTAGCCCAGACGGAAAGATGGCGCACCGAGCCATGAGGCGGATCTCATTTACAAACTCGTGAACCATCTTAGCCGAAACAAGATCGCGTCGAATCTGCTTGATCGCGACGGGGCGGCCGCGGTAGCTCCCGAGCACGACATCAGCGTGGCCACCTCGGCCAAGATGGCGGTTGGAAGGAACAGCAGGATCGTCGAGCCGGTAGGGCTCAAGCGGTAGCAGCACGCGCACTTCGTCGTCGGAGAGGAGCATCGGGGGTTGCTCAAGAAGAATCCCTGCCCTGGTTGACCGCCGCGCTGTTGCGATCGAAAAGCAAAACGATCGCGTTAGTCGCATGGCCAAAACCACTGAGCTGATGACGGCGAGGACCCCATTCGCGATGAAGTACCCGAGCCAAAACTGGTTGGCAACGATGTCTACAGATCGAGGTGAGCACTTGAGGCTGGGAGTTGAAACAACGTGAAATATCGCACACAGAAACCAATGAAGAGGTTGCGGGGTCGGTGGCGTCGATTTTGGCCCGGAGGGTTTGTGTGCAGCCAAAAGCGCAGGGTGGAGAGCTGGTGACGTAGCTCGTTGGTAGAACGATGCTGCCAGTCGCCAAAGTCGCGGCGCAGTCCTTTTCAAGGAACATTGGTGCATAAGACGAGCCGGCCAGGCTCCTAAGGCATGTCAGGATAAGCGGAAAGAGGAAACACGTACAGCATCTTGAAGTTGCGCTTGACGTCTGTGCATCGGATGCGCTCCAGGTACGGATTTTCGCTGAAGTCCCTAGCCACGAGGTGAAAACGTACAGCTGCCTAGAGTCTTCATACATGATTGTAGCCCAAGACTGGTCACCGATCTCAATGTTGCGCAGGCGGTTGTTGCTCATGTTTCTATGTGCAGAGTGAGTCCAGCCCATGGATTTGTTGGCACAGACAGGAATTGTAACGAGGGAATGCCCTCGAAAACCTCGATGAGGTTGCTTGACACATCTCTAAGCGCTGCATTAAGCGGGGCGCAAGAACGAGGCAATACAGCGCTGCGAGCGACGCTGGCCACCTGTGCTTTGCCGTGAACGACTGCATCGCGTTGCCCGAGAGGGTTCTAGCTAAATGTTTGAGGCCTTCGACTGGAGAGCTCGTACAAGCTTTGCAACGCTGGCGGCCAGTCAAGCCGGGGGGGTATCCGAGACCAACCACAGCGGACGCAGCGACTAGGTCATGGCGTTCGTGAGTGATGGCACGAAGTACATTTGAATCGTACAATTCAAGCAAGCTTGGTGGCAGTTTATGGCCCGGCTGCCCAAACGGTGTGTCGATGAGAGATCTAGCATTTTACTCGTCAGCACTGAAGGGAAAGGAGGGCGTACAATGAGGCCAACGTCGGTGGCCACTCGTAATTTCTTCGATTGGGCAGTTGCTCAAGGGTTCTACACAATAGAATCTCCATGAGCGCATGTGTACCGCATGCACCAACAAGGAGGTCACGGAGGCTGGTAAAACGAGTGTGCCATTGAGGTTCGAATTGTTGCGAAAGGTTCTAACCGCAGTAAGCGCCCGAGGTGTAGCTTGGCTGCGCATACAGCGTCTTCACAGAGGACTCGGTCATGCTACTTGCTGCAATTCCAACATGGCGCACCCCATTGCCTTGAAACGTTCTAAACTGTGTTGAGAGCGAACGAGTGATGTGCGGCATACATGCTGTCTACGGGGGGCAGCTGGTGCAGGAGCTCGAACGACGCGTTTACGATGGTTGGCACCGACGGATACACAATTTGGGGCTGACAGGCGCCGTCGACGACACAGCACACAGCGCCGGGAGGGCACAAGGCCGGCGAGCACGTGAAGGCTGAGGCAAAGGCCGCAAAGGGGCATGCGAGTGCCATCTCGGCAACAATAGGCAACTTGTGTAATCAATCGTGCTGGTTTGCTAAATCCTTGAAGATATCCATTACGCAAGACAAGGTCCTGTCTCCTCGTGACGGGACCACCGCCCAGCGAGCCCTCCGGCACTTTGAAGTCAGGTGCCGTGTAGGATGAGCGGGTTGAGCACGATCCATAGCGGATAAAAAGGTAGGTGTGTGATTGTTTGGGAAGCGAAATCAGCGCCACCAGCACCAGCAGACGCGCCCAAAAGGCGCAAAATGCGCTCACGACCGGCACCATGCGCGTCACAGGTAAATATCGGAAAATACGCTCTTTAGTGGAAAAGGACGGTGCACAGAAAGGCGGTCGTGTCTGTTTGCCCTTCAGACTCCTTGCTTGTGCCACTGGCGGGAGGTCACTTTGTTTTATAATTCAGTGGTGCCGGTGCGGCGTACAAGGCGCTGTAAACTCTTTTCACCGTTCACGAAGTCGCTGCAAAAGCGTAGGAAGCTAGGCAGTGACCAGCTCAAACTAATCGCCCAGCACCATTTGAATGAGAGTCGCGCTGACAGCCATGTACCCATGACAACGAACGAGAAAGAAAGGCGGGCTGATCACGCACCATACGTATTGTACTACTCCTTCGGCCAAGCATCACTCCAGAGCATGGCGCTTAGTCGCACGATTATTTGTTCGGCCATTGAAACGAGATGAAATCGCATAAATACTGTGCCATGATGTATTTTACCATCAACCTGCTCGCAGCAGGAGCTGCCGGTGCTGCTCTGGAAGCAAAAGTAGGGGCGCCGCCTCCAAAAGTTTGGCAAGAACCTCGGGTGCTGTTGGGCGCCTTGCAGGATCGAAAGACGCGCATGCGGTGGCCAGGTCCCGGAGCCACGCTGGGCATTGCGGTGTGAAGGTCGGCGTGATCGTCCCCTCCATGACCTGCATTGACATGAGCCGGATAGTGAACGGTAATTAAGGACCTTGTAGAGGAGAGAAAAGTTGCCGAGCACCTGTCCACGGTCGTTGCGTGCATCCTCATACGGCGCACGGTGCGAGTCGAGCTCCGTGAGAATCTATCAAGTCGCATCAAATCATCGAGTAAAACCGCCCGGGTACCATTGCAAACGAGTAAATGTCGGCCTTGGTGTCGTAGGACGTACCCCGCAGCACCTCGGGAGCCGTCCAGCGGTAGGTTCCCACGGCATTGGTCATGCTTTCTGCCACCACAACGCGCTTGGCGACTCCCATGTCGCCGACCTTGGCTCGCCCGCCCGCATCGAGCAGTACATTTCGGGACTTTAAGTCTCGGTGCACGACGCCGTTGGTGTGCAGGTACACGAGAGCTTGGGCAACGTCCGTGGCGACGCCCAGAGTCCAAGCTGCAGGTTTATGCTCGTGGTTGGCGAGGCTTGCACGCAAATCGCCTTGAGCCATGTACTCGACTAGACACGCCAGGGACTGCGCTGTTTGGTGCCAGTGGACTCCGACAAATTCCACGATGTACGGACTGCGGAGGCTACGCGGGCGGTTAGTGCCTGAGTTGGTGCTACCGCATACATAGCCATCAACTCAACCTCCTGCACGAAGGCGGCGAGAGCCTCGGGCGACACGATGTCGCGCCGAACGCGCTTGACCGCGACGGCTCGGCGCCGGTATTGGCCGCGCACAACGACACCGTGCGCGCCGCGCCCAAGAACGCGGCTCGCGTCGATGCGAAAGTGCAGTGGATCCACGAGGTACGGGCGCAGCGGCTCGATGAGCGCGGCGTCGCCTTCAGACATGGTGGCGTCAATCACAGTGACCGACCGCCGAACAACTGGTTTATTGCTTCGCTTGGCCTCGTGAGACTTTGCGCACTGGTGGTAAACGATGAGAGTGCAGGTAAAGACAATGCCGAGGAAGGACTCGACAGCTAGAATGATGTGCCATGTCTTCTCCGAGTACGTGCCTGTCAGCGCGTTAAAATGAAAAGACCATTCCAGCACTCGCACCTGGCAGAAGGCACACTCGGAATGAGCGGCGCACAGGTGGCCCGATGTCGTTGCGCAGGGTCTCAAGCGTGTAGTCGCAGTGTGTCGCGTCGGAAGTACCGTAGACGCGGCCTCTTTGAAGAGCCAAAAGGCAGTCGTTGTCGACGCTCAACGGGTCCACTGGGCTCCCCTCAAGACGCCTAAAACAACACTCTAGATCTCTGCGGCGATAGCAGGTGATGTACAAGGCGGAGAACGAAAAAGTTGAAAGGGGGCTCATGCAGGAAAACTTGGAAAGCGTCGGATTTGCGGAAAAGTCCCTAAAGGTTCATGGCTGAGTCATGTGCCGTGTGCTTAACGGAACATTGTGGCGGCCCAGTTCGTCGGGCCAATGGCCACTTCGTGCAACTGGTTATGGCTCATGTTCCTAGGAGGCCCTGAGGCACTGTGGCTGGCGCGTGGGCAGTACAGAATCGCTAGCTGGGCGGGAATGCCGTTGAAGTTTGTGATGTTGTTGAACGACACATCTCTGCACCAAGTACGTGAGCTCGAGGAGGTACTCGCCGAGACGAACAACACGGAGAGGCCCTGAGGCCACAGTTGCTTTACCGAGAACGAGGGTAACTCATTGTGCCGCAAGGATCTACGTCCGTTCTCACTTTGCGGTAAAACACCACGCCACTTTAACGTACATGGCTTTGACACTCGGTGGCCAGCGATAGGTTGCGGGTATGGCACTCCATCCGCACTGCGTGCAGTCACTGCAAAGGGTATTAGCCTGTGCAAGGGTGAAGCACTTGAAATACAATTTCACAAGCGACGACGGCAAGGCGATGTCGGCGTTAAAAGCAACGTTTACGAGGCTCCTAGAGAATTATGTCAGTCGTCTTGAGGAACAGTCAAACGTACAAGTTGGTGAGCGATGTGGGCCATGCGTAGTCGACGCTGCTGCTTGTATTAGGCGCCACGGCAGCAACATCGTTGCCAATCACACTACCAAGTGTAAGCGTACTTGCCGAGGTAGAATTTCAAGCCAACAGAGATTGCAGCGTTTTTGGTAAGTAAATCGTATCCGCTAGTCCTGGGTTGTTCCATAGCGTCCTACGTTCTTCGTGAGCGGTTGCAAGGGTTTGCGATCCACAAGGTTAAAACATTGGCGCGCTGCAGGCGGTCTTGCTCGCCAACGAGTCCCATGTGCGCGATGCCGTTGTCAAGGAAAGATCTACGCGACCCTTGCTACTCGGACACTTGCTGTTCGACGTACACTGAGCGGGCGGAGTTAGGAAGTGAATGAACAAGGTCGATCGCGTCGGTGACCACGAGTTCGCTTGCGGTGGCGTCGTATTGCTGCAGTATGCTGCAGTCGCTCGCCACGACGCAACATCTGAGCTCTGGGCAGTACCGAGCGTCGCATGTGAAGACCGAGGCAAAGCTCGCGAAGGCGCACACAGCCATGGCGCGATATCCGTCTCTGACACCTGCACCGCCTGGTCCTGACCCCGCCAGCTGTTTCCACCGTCATTATCAGGATCAGATGGAGCAATTTACAGGGATTTAGTCCGGATGTGTGACAACCATCATCCGGATACCGCGATCCCGCGTGAGACTCGCCAAAGACGGACATGGGGTGCTTGTTTCAGGCTTATGCGTCGACGTTCACCTGCGGCGCGGCCCACTGCGCCGATGGAGTGTGCTGCATTCTCGACCGCAACTGCGCCCAGACGATTGCCTACGCATTCAACACAACGGGCGCCATCAGCGACCAAATCGAGCTCGTGCACGCTCTACCGAGCATTGATGCCATGTAAGCGCCAGTCCCGCGCCTCACCATTCAGCTTCTTGTAGCGTGTTTGTGAGCAATGGGCTCAAGCGATTTGGTTTGCCGGGTGCATTGAGTCCCATCCAGAATGCCACCGTCACGAGCTTGTGAAACTGGCGAGGAATCCCTGGTGTTTATCGTCAATGGCTTAGAACGATTGTGAACAACCCAAGCCTACAAGGTGCCGTGGCACTCCCAAGCCGTCTGCGCGTTTTGTACGTCAATCACCAAGAGAATAGCATTAATCCAGCTCGTGGCAGGAACATGACGCGCAACCGCCTCGACAACGCACAGATCGTGCTGCCGCCAAGTATAACTCGCGTGTCCTTGGATGACTCGGGGCTGCACTCGCTCCTCAACGTGACTTTTCCGGCGACAAAACTGCAGTACATGTAAGGGTTACTTTCCTGTGGAGCACTTGGGTTCACAGGCCCGACGCTGGTAGGTCGGCACGGCACAATCTGCTCACGCGATTCGAGCGAGTACCCGAGGCTGAAATACTGTGCGCTTCCAGCTGATTTGGGCAATCGCGTAATTGCTAGTCGATAGTGACTTGTCCGGCAACGCCATCAAGCTCGTCCGAACCGAAGGCTTCCACAAGGCATCGACTTTGTATCGAACCGCGCACCTCTCGATCGAGTTCACGGTCTAATGTATATAGGATCCTCGACAACAACCCGAACTTGGCAACGGTGTGGAACACCGGACCTGCTTCTGAACACTTCATTTTGTAGGATATTGCTTGTCTGAAACCCGATGCCTAACCTACCCTAGTCACTGCAGCGGATGCAACATTACGACGTTTGTTGTGGACTCGGCAACCCACCTGTCGTTGACAAGCGGCGCCAAGCTGCCACCGACGTCCCCTGCTGCTCGTGTCTGTCCGCCAACGCTCACCACCGTCGTGCATGAAGCCACCGTCATCTGCGTCGGCGCTGCTGCAACGTCAAGCGACTTTGTCGGTGCATGTCCGTTCTCGGCGATGCTTGCCGGGGCGGCGCTGACACGAAGCCACTGCACGACGCTCGACGCGCTGTATTGTGTCGTAGACCGCCAGTGCAACGAGCTCGAGCCCTTTCTTAACTCGACGGCCATCACGCTTGACTTTTCTTTTGTGCACGACCCCATTGTCGACGCTGCCAAGTTTCAACTGCGCCAGTTGCACATATCGACGCTTCCCAACGTCGCTTCACTGTGAGCTCCTTTAAATCGTCGGCGCGGCGCTCATGCCCGAGGTGCTAGGACTATTCGCCATGCGTTTGATGCCCGCTTCGTCGGGGACGCCACCGCCACTCTGCAAACTTTGTACGAACTTCTGTGTTTTTGTGGCTCAACACGAGAGGCTAGACGGCTCGAAGCGCTTGCGTCCTGGACGCTCGACGACCCCCAGCGCTCCGTGCTACCGACTACTTTAGAAAGCTTGTGCGTTGCGCTCGTTTTGGCGCCGCCCATGACATCGCTTAGTGAGTGCATCGACTGCGGCTGGAAGATTATTCCAACGGCCTACCCTTGGCCTCCTACGCTCAAAAGCTTGTGCGAAGCCTTCAATACACGCAATGCCTCATACGTGGAGATAGGACCCTTCGCCAAAACCAGCTCCTGTCGTTTCCAAGCCATATGCAATGGCCGCGAGCTCTGACTAGCTTGTACCTTCGCGCCGTGTGCCACGTCTTATGCTCGTCCTCTAGCGACGTCTCGAGAAACCAGATCGAGATCTTTGCGGGCATTCCCTGTGCAGCCTCCATGTACGCTATCTTGTCGTTAGAATTCCTTTCACATGGGTGGGTGCTGCAGCAACATGAGCGCCAATAACTTGCACGCGGTGTCCCTGGCCAACTTCCATGGGGCGTCCGTCCTGTAGAAAGCCCCAGTTACGCAGTTGTTGATGCTGGGCCCTCTAGAGACTTCTCGTACAACACACCGCTTGTGTCCGTGGCCTTCACAGCGTCCACCCAAGCGTCCACAAAGCTGACCGAGTTGTACGTTCGCAAGGCAAATTCCGACGTCATTTGAAGTAGGCACCTTGAGGGCTGCGAGAACTTGCTGAACATAACGTTCGACACGGGGGCGTTCGAGGCCGCCAAGAGCGCGCAGATCTACCTCCCCACAACATCAGGGCAGCGCCCGGCATGCCCAAATGGCAAGTTGCAGCCTGTCACGGGGCTCTCGGCGCCTGTCCTCGTCTGCGTCATGGACCGTACGTACTTCAGCCTTCCACCGCTTCATGGAAGTCGCCGCAGGTTCGTTCGACTACGTTGTGTTCACATCGATTGTCCTTGCGGCGCTCTTGTGTTTGGGGTTTACGGCGTGGGTCATGAAACGTTGTCGCAGGACGACGCCAGAAGACGGGCCCATGTCGCCCGAACCCAATGCAGCGTTCAAGGCAGTTGGCGACAACGATCGCTTGGCGCTGCCATTTGCAGACCACTCGCTCGGCGACTTGGCCGCCACGATGACTTCGGGGCTGCTTCCCTTTCGCCTTAACACCGATGTCACCTTGCTGGACACGGTGCTTGGCCGCGGTGCCTACGGCGAAGTCATCCTTGGCAGTCACGCTGGTCGTCTCGTGGCTGTCAAACGCCTGCGAGCCGACAACTACACCGTCAAGCACATGGAAATGCTCATCCAGGAGATCGAGCTTATGGCAAGGTATGAAACAATACCGAAAAAGACCCCACGGCAACCGCAGGTTCACGAGCCCGCACCTTGTTGAGTTCATCGGTGCGAGCTGGTGCTCGTTCGCTGACATGAAGTGCATCGTCGAGTACATGGAGAAGGGCGACCTCCACACGTATCTCTGCGCGACCAAAGACTCCATGGAAACAGCGTTTCCCTTTACGGGCAAAACAGCGTGTATGATAAGCATGCTTCGGGGCCTCAAGTACCTTCACAGCCAAAACGTAAGGCGCTCACCCACTTTGGCGATTGAGGCACATGTCAGGTCATCCACCGCGACCTCAAGTCGCGCAATGTGCTTCTCAACTCTGCCGGTGAGGCAAAACTCGGTGACTTTGGCGTTGCCCGTGAGGTGACAGAAGAAAGCATGACGAACGCAGTGGGGACGTACCGCTGGACGGCCCCCGAGGTACTCAAAGGCAAGCACTACAACGAAAAAGCCGACATTTATTCCTTCGGAATGGTACGACAGCGCTCTCGCGACGTCGTGAGTTGCAAGACGAGCGTAGATCCTCACCGAGCTCGACACCCACGAGTTGCCCTACGCCGACCAGGTTAACGAGCGCGGTCAGCCACTCGGCAACTTTACCATTATGTACAAGGTTGGCCACAATGCAATCACCAGCCTGCCATGACTCGGCATTAGGTGATGCAAGGCACGATTACGCCGACGCTGCGGCCGACGTGTCCGACGTGGCTTCGCGACGTCATCTTTTGGTGCATTGCTTACAACGTGGAGGACCGTCCATCCGCCGCCGACCTCGAGCATCACTTGTTGTCCATCGCAAATGAAATAGAGTAATGTCACGAATGTATATTTAGTGCAGTTTAACGCCTGCGGCGCAGGAGCTCGTCAATGAGGCCGACGATCTCGCGCTGCTGAGCGCTAATCCGGTCGTAATTGGCGACGAGATTCTTGACATCCGCGAGCACCGGTGGACGTGGCTTGCCATCGCGTGGCTTGAGGCCCTTGCACATAGCGCACACAGAACCTCGAATGCGCTGCGAAACGCGCACGATGTCGCGCTCGATGGCTTCAAGTTTTTCGAGCACCGGGTTACCATCGGACCTGGCCGCAAGGTCTCGGGCGTTCTTGAGCAGGTGGAAGCGCTCCACCGCAAGCCAAAACTCTTGTTCGTGTGCAACGGCCCGGGAAAGGGGCGACCGCCGCAGTGTGGTGCGTCGGCTGATGGGAGACACTGGCCGACGTCTTGCGAGCTGCCAGCGCAGCCAGCGCTTAATGACATGAGCTGCACGATGGCTCAAAGCCGCCTTCGTCTCCGTGTCTTGAAGATACGATAGCATCCGCCGGTCTTTGTCGTCAAGTCCTATGTACTGCTGGACCGCGACGACCATAAGCGTCTCGAAGATGAGGCCCTTCGCGATGGTCAAAGCCAACTCAATTGGCGACCCACGCACCGCAAGGACCATGATGGCTGCAGCAGCGTGACCGCGCCACGAGATGGGGTGGAAACCAGGGCTCTATTGAACCAATTAGCCGCCCATTTCCACATCGACAAACAAAAGCATCGAGATCATACATGGACGGTCAGGAGCGAGTACGTGTACCACGCAGAATTGCTCAAAGTAAAGATTTCTGGTTGGTATCGGCGCTCAAAGAAGTACACGCAGGTTGTGAGGCATGCCCAAATGACGCCCGAGACGACGACAATCACTGTGAGCGGTGCTTGTGTGAATACCACTTGCAACGAGAAGAACCACGTGAACGACGGGCTCTGCATTGTTAAGAAGCGGTTCTAGCGATGTCATAGTATCGTAAGAGCTTCAGGTTGATGCTACCTGAACGATGTCTTTGCGTTGTTGATACACCGCAGAGTAGTCTCGGAAGACGCGGCACACAAGGTACAAACGAGCAAACATGAGGCAGCACGCCCCCTCGTGTAGATAAGCTTCCAGGAACGGAATCTATAAACGCCATGAGATTCGACCAAGTGGCAGAGTAAATGTACTGGGTGAATAGCCACAATGCCGACCTCGACGAGAAGCCGGAAAGCGAGTCTCCTGGGCCAGGCTGGCTTGAGGGCAAAGAGAGCCTTGCCCGAAATGGCATGCTTCTCCTTGACCATGAGTCCGTACATATCCATGAGCTGCTTAATCAGGACGACGGTCGAGGCGAAAATGATGAGCCGTATGATTGTTCCCGTCGATGACGCAACAAGCTGAAAGTGCTCCCTGAAAGCAACTTAGTTGCGCAAAGCAGGTTGCGCAGGTGGGAGCCCACGGAAAGCTTACAGCGAGTCAATAGTTTGGGTCTTGGTCACATCCCATGAGCGCTGCAACTCCCATAGGCCCAGTCCAAGACCGAAAAGGGCGTTCGCTAAAATCTAGATCAGAACGCTTAGCACCGGAAAACCCAGGATCGCACTCGTTGGTTTTGGCGGCGGAACCAAGAATCAAGAGTCCAGTCTCCAACTTGCATCTCAAGTTCATGGACAACGTGTGGCGCGCACTTGAGCTGCATGTGCATCGATGCAGTCTGCTTCATGAGCAGTGAGAGCTGCAAATGCAGCACGAAGCGGGCGACAATCTTCTCCTTTCGATTGACGCTGCCGAGGCCAAGCGAGATGCGACGGGGAGCTACCACAGGTGGTGCCACGCGAGGCTCGAGAGATCGCCGCAACCGCTGAAGGTGCACCGACATGCGGCCAGTCTGCGCCTTCCAAACCTCAACAACTGAGGCCTTACGGCCATGTCCCTGCTGCCCGCCAACAGCCCCCGACAGTCGCCGGGGCTTGACCAGCCGATTGTGTTGCGCCATGGTGGCTCGTCTTGGGATAGCTGAGCGTGGGGCCACGACTGCTGCGTCCGATCGCTTCTGCACAACCACGGTCATGTTACTCGACCGATTGCTCTACTGGATTTGATATGGCCAGCCTGGCAGGGCTCCTACCGGTAAACAGTCTAAACTAGATAAAGCAGCGTGAAACGTGCGAAAACTCGCACGAAACCAACTCAACGACCACTGAAGACGCCAAGCTCCAGACGCGCTTCAAGCCAGACAGATATGCGTACGAAGATCGGTGAAAATGAGTGAACAGGTGCGACCAGTTCGTTTTAACTCAAGTTGAAGTTGCATCTGCTGAGGTGGGCCAACAAATTTTGGTGACGTCATTTGCTGTAAACAGTGTTTTTCAAAGTAACGAGCGCGCTTTTTAATGTTATTTATTAATTTTGAAAAGAACACCATTTCCGACGGAATCAGATGCCAAACTTCAACCGCGGCCATCCGTCCAGTTCAGTGGTGGGATCCGATGAGCTGGCCAGAGCTTGACCTGGAGGGCGTTCGCAACCTTCTCGGCGACGGTGACCTTGCTTCCTGGTGCTGGCTCACACGTCTTCATACTAGCGCTTCGTGGCAACCTCCTCGCACTGCCCGTGCCGCCGGCGACCGTAGGTCTCTACGAGTGCCGAGAAACCCCCGACGGCCTTGTGCTCGGGCCTGGCCGCCACCTTCATGACGACCGCACTGGTCTCGAAGCCTTCCACTTGGCAGCGTGGTCGACGTCCGGAAGCGATAGCTATGTTGCTATCGCGACGTCACGTCTCATTGAGATCTGGGACGTTCCTGCTGATGCAGCGCATGCGCCAACGCGATGCCTCCAGTGGGCGGCACCGGCACGCGTCCACAACATCCTCTGGAGCCCTTCCCGACAGCTTCTTGCTGTTAGACTCTCACATGCTACAATTGGGTACTTATAAGCAGCGTTGTAGGTACACATGACGAAGCAAGTCCAGCTTTTGACGCCTTTGTCCCCCATGGAGGGGCCGCTTTCGCTTCCGTGGGCGACATCTGCCAAGCAATACTCTTGCTGGAACCGCGACGGTACCGCTCTCGTTACGTAAGTCATGGAGCTACTTTGGGCATGGATGCACCCGCTTCTAGAGCTGCTGGTACGACCGCACACATCTTCGATTGGCCCAGCCAGGCGGTCGTGGGCTTCGCCAGCCCGCGCGACCACATTCTCTGCGACTTCGACCCGGCAACGTGCGGATCGATTACGGCCCTTAGCTGCCTCGAACACAGTGTGTTCATCCTCGCAACGGAGACCAAGACCCAGCTACGGTACAACTTTCTTCGGTGATGACGCTCTGAATATCCGTGAAGGTCTGCATCTGCCGACATTACCATTCGCCCCAAGGCCGCCATCGCATTGCCGGCTCGAGCCGCTGAAGATGGAGGCATCGTTGACCTCATGCACATCACGTCCAAGCCGTCCTCATTGCTTTTGCTACCCGTACGGTCACAGTCGTCGTCTCGTGCCACCCGACATCTTTTAGGGGCTTCATGGTGGAAACGCATCCGAGGAGCCCAAGACAGAGTCCGTAGGTCAATATTGGAGAGCTACGTTGACACTGTTCCAGGCGCCAGCTCCCATCGTCGCCAAGGCTCATCTAGTATCGTGGGAAGCTGCGAAAGCTTTCGTCAAGCCCGTGATCTCATTGCCCTTGCCCGTGTTCACGTCACCTACATTTGCCCATTGTCATGTAGGATCTCGCACTGCGCCACTATGAACCACTGATCAACCCTAGATGGGACACATCGCCATTGGTTCGCACTCATCCGGCGCAGTTGTGCTTTTGCGCGTCTCCCTCGAAGCACTAGAAATCGTCGAAACGATAGTGCCGACGGACGACGCGAGCGTGCTCCGTGGTTTGATGCTTGGGCCCGACGCTGTTCATGTTCTTGATACTCATCGGCCCGCGCGCTCGTTCTTTACGCCTCGCGTCAAGACATGTTCGATTCGCGCACGTCGCGTGCCGCTGAAGAGTTCCTTGCTTGTCCCAGCCGCCTCAACGCCCATGCCGCAGCCCCTCGACGATGCCGTTGCAATCTTGATGCGCCACTTGGACGCCCGCTTCGACCGGCTCGAGAGGCTCGTCACGTCACTCGACTCGCGTCTGGTCGCACTCGAAGGACGCTTCCAGTAATCAGCTGCATAAGCCACCGAGATGTGCCACCGTCCGTCCGCGGAATGTTCTTCGTGGCGGCAGCGTCCCTCATTTCGTCGTCTCCGAGCACAGGAAGTTCGTTCCAGCTCCACACTTCTTCCACAGGCACCACATGAGGTGTTTCCATTGACCACGCAGGGCGAGACCGTGCACCCTCGCGTCGGTGCCGCGCCAACTTTACGCAAATGGCTGCCGGCGCTGGCGTCCTGCCGCCCAATCTCAAAAATCTCGAAGGATGGATCCCACTCTGTCCAAAAATTGGATTCGATTTCGAAGGGAGGGTTTTCTTTATTTTATTACTATGAGCCCCTACAAACCCCAAGCTTGCAGGGTTTCTTGCATAATAAAATCCTGTGCCCCGCGGTCAAGTGCCGTGGATTTTAATTTTTCGTTTTGTATGGTATACAACCATCACGTGTAACCAGGATGACGGATTGCGTGTTTTGCCCACATGGCGCCGGGGGTTCTTTCTACAATATAATATCATTGAAGGCCCGACATAAGGCCTTTCTATGTGGTTTTTGATGCTCTGTATTAAAAATACTGCGCGACACGACAGGCTAATTGGACGCCACCATGTCCCTGCCACCTATCACTACATACCGGCGGCAGTAACCTCCGAAGGTGCAACCCCACAGGACGCACGCTGGCCTCGTCCGAGGGCAAGGCGTGATCAAAAGTGATTTCCCTCGGTGACCGTCTCATCGGTAACGTGACCGTTGCTCTCGCGCCGGCACAGAGGCGGGCTGGCCAGATGCAGGGACGGATGACCAGTTGGGTGGGGCCAGCCACATGGGCACGGGACAGACAAATCCACGGTCACTGGACCGGGAGAGAATCCTGTGCAACTCGATGCCTTCCTGTTGACGGAACACGGCCATTCAAACTTCAAGCTTGAAGGTATCAAGTTTGGGAGGTTTTGCGCAGTTGAAAAGCAAACAGCTGCGGGCGAGTTTCACTTCTCAAATTGCGGACGACCGCCCACTGCATCTTGTATTTATTGGCCGCCGGGAGATCGCCCCCATCCTCCGCGCCAGCCCCACCACCACCATCCGCTTCATCTCCATCTCCGCGCCCCCATGAGCCTCGGGACCAAGCGCGGCCGGGCTGGCATGCCCGCGGACGAGTGCCCGAAATGCCAATTTTCGCTTTTCGACGGCGCAGGCCATTGTAAGGTCTGCGACTACATCAACTCCAAGCAGAAGCTGCGCCCGTGCGTGCATTGCGAGAAGGTCAACACCAATGCATTTTGCGATATGTGCGGGCAGGGCTACCACAAAAAATGCGCAGAAAAATGCGGCATCCAGATCGAGTCGGACGAGGACGGCGACCGTCTCGTGTGCACGTCATGCGAAAACGACGAATCTGACTGGAATGTCGGGTGCGGCGGATGTTCAGAAGCGTTCGCTAACGAAGAGCTCGGACTTCAAGTCGGACAACTCGTGCTCGTCGAATTCGAATTCGTCCTCTACAACGCCATTGTCCAAGAGGTCAATGAGGCCGAGGACTCTGTCAAAATCCACTTTGTCCGCTGGTCAAAGTCGTTCGATGGCTGGTACAAAATGGACGACGAGCGCGTGAACGAAAGCCTGGCGTGTGATAGCTGCAACCAATGGTTCCACATCGCGTGCCTTCCGCCCATCAAGGCTAGCGGTCGCTACAAGCACACGTCTTATGTATGTGAGAAGTGTTTCAAGGACGCAAAGACGAACCGGAAGCCCAAGGCGAGTGATACTCCTGCGCGACCACGAGTCCTAGAGTCGAAGGCGGTCAAAAACGACAAAAAGCAGGTCAACGACGAGGAGGAGGAAATTGATCTCCCCGAACTGCCAAAGCGGAAAGTCGGCCGGCCGTCGCTAAAGCAACTCAAGCACGAGCGCGAGACCATTGCACTGCGCAAGGCGATGCTCAAGACGATCAAAGACAAGCAGAAGGTCGAGCCAACGCCATCCCGCTCACGCCGCACCCCGACTTCTGAGCAGATTGAGACGAAGAAGGCGGCATCGCCGAAGGAAACCGACGAGCTTGAGAAGGACGATCGGCCGACGCGGAAACGATCGTCGCCGCCCCCTGCTAAACCGCCCGCGTCCCCAGCTCAAGCCGATCCCCCGAACCAAATGCCGGTCGAGGAGGCGCCCAAGAAGGTTGCGAAGAAGGACGACGCGAACAAACCCGACGAGTCCGCCAAGAAACCCAAGAAGAAGGACGAGCCTACGAAAGCGAAACCCGAGGCGGCGAAAAAGGTCGACACGAAGCGGGCACTGGACGTAGTGGAAAAGGTCGCGCCAAGGAAGCGGTCACGGTCCGACGACCGGGGCCATGGCCACGACGTGTTCCGGCCCATCGCACCTAAGCCGAAACCCATTGTCGAGGTGTCGAGCGACTCGGACGCCGACGACATCATCGAAGACGACACACCACCCGCTACGCTCCCGAGCAGCCGGCGCAAGCCCAAGAAAAAGAATACAATCATCGAGCCCGAGGACGAAGATGATTGTGGGCCGTCGCCCGACGACGTGAGCAAGACCGCGAGCGTGGTCAAGAACGGCAAAAACTCACTCATTCTCCTCTCGGCGCTGCTCAACAGTCCGCAGTTCGACAAGGAGATGGCGCCGCCGCCGCTCACGATGAAGAAGCTGCCTTCGCTTGCAACGGTCACGACGTCGGCGCAAGACGAGAACCGCAACGCCAACCAGAGCGCCTTCGACATCCTGCGCGTCGTCGCGTCCCAAACGATGCACCAGTCGCCGTGCAAGAAACCGGCAGTCGTGGCCCCACCGCCGCCCGAGACGAGCCTCGAGTACGACACGCATTTCTACCTCCGCGAAGAAATGTACGTGCAGGTTTGTGCCATGGAGGAGGCCGGGCTCATTCCCCGCGACGTCGCGGGGCTCCTGCGCTCCTGGACGCATCCGACGTCCTCGCGCTTCGAAGACGTGCGCTTCGTCTACCTCGTCAACAAACACAACTCGCCCGCGCTCCTCGCCCAGCGCTTGGCCGAGGTCACTAGGAATTATGGTTAATAAATCGAATAAATATATTAAAATCCGCTCTACTACTACTTAGGGGAATTCAACCGCGACATCCGGTGTCATCCGGATACACATGTGTAATACGCTGGATGGTCTTGTAATTGAAAGCAGCTGGCGGGGCATACAAATGTCAAGTGTCGAGTTGCGTGAAAAAATCGACGGCCAAATGGCGCGGCCGCCGTTCTGCCATTTGGAATTGCCGCGATGAATGCGACGGCGCCGATGCCGCCGGCTCGCCTGTCGGCGGTGCCCACGTGCCCCTTTGGCGCGTACCCGTCGACCTTCTCCTTCGGCGTACCCTACTGCCCGCCGGACATAAGCTGCTTGCTCGACAACCGCTGCAAGGTCACCAAGACCTTCAACTCCTCCGTGACCGAGATCACGGACTTCGTCACGCTCATTGAGAACCTCCCGGACACAAGCTCCATGTTGGCACCTTGCGCATAGAGTGGCGTGGTCACGTGGATGTGTAGGACCTTTCGTGGCAACGGCCTTACGACCATCGGAACCTATGTGCCATCGAGCGCTGCCACGTCCAACCCGATGGACGCCGCCGGCTCCTGGCGCATTCTCTCCGCCAATGTGTCCAATCTGTACGCCACCCGAGTGTAAAGCCACTGACGCAGCGCCGGCCGTAGAACGCTCGTGGCCAACCCCGGCCTCGTGGGAGAAGTCTTCCTGCCCTCGCGACTCACGAGCTGGTGCGTGAACGGGCGCGCCCAGTGGCCCATAGAGCGGTGTAGGACTGTGCAATACGGGTCGCCTGATCTCGACAAGCTGACTGTCGTTTGGCCCTCGTCGCTCCAGCGCCTGTGCGATAAGCGCCGCGGTGTAACGTGACTCACGGGGCGGCTCCGTAGGGCGATCGAAAACTCCAACGTCATCTCCTTCGCCGGCTTGCGCAGCGAAATCGATGCCTCCTACCCGCTGCACATGCTCGACTACTTGTGGGTGCCATCGGCTGCGTCGTTGCTTACTGTCTGCGCTCGTAGTTCAGGGCGAAACAACTCGGTGCGCCAGTTCCAGGACATCCCGGCCGCCGTGACCATGTACCTCCTTCCGCGGCCGACCGAGGCCTCACCTTCGTACCCAGGGACTTAAGCAACAACCTAATCAAGCTCGTGCGCACCCAGGAGTTCGCCAACGCCACAACCCTGTACGGCGCCGCTCTCGGGAGAGCGCCCGCTCATTCCTTTGTAGCATCCTCGACAACAACCCCGTCGTCACGGTCTACAACGTCGGCGCACCGCGGAATCAGTTTGACTTGTACGCGTGATGTGCCCGGCTTGTGTGACCGTTGTGACTAGTCAATGCGCCAACTGCAACATCTCCATCTTCCAGACGGATTTCACGTCGATGGCGACGCTCCAGAACGCCAAGGGACTGCCGACCTCCTCGGCCATAGCCGCCGACTGCTCTGCCCGCGGCGCGACGCTTGAAACGATCGCCAAGTTTCCCGGCACGAGCTTCTGCGTCCTTCCCGCCAGCGCTTCGGGTAGCCTTGCGCCGTTGATGGCCTGCCTCTTGACTCGTGTGGCTAGGGCTACCGACGCCGCCGCCGGTCACAGCCGCTCCGGCGTGCTTTGCCAACGCCACCCAAGCGCTGACAACGGTCAACTGCCTCTCCAAGGACGCGTCGTTCTGCCTCGTCGACACGACGTGCACGGAGGTCGAACCCTTCTTCGGCGCCGACGCCCTTGTCGACTTTGAGGGCGTCGCGAACGCAACGATCGCGATCCTGCAGTACCCGAACATCCACTCGCTGTGGGCGCCAGTCTTATCTCAAGCACTCACAACGCCCGCAGGACCATCCGCCACGTGAACATCACGTTCAACAGCGCTGCGATCGGCACGTCGACTCTCGAGGAGCTGACGCTCAACAACACCCAGTGGCAAAACCTCGTATCGAAGACGCCCCCGTTGCCACCGCTCACATCCTTGTGCGTTCCATGTCAAAGGCGTTGGCTCACACGTGCCTCCTCCGTAGCGAATGCAGCAACTGCGGCTGGGGAGCCGTCACAGACATGTACCCATGGCCCTCGACCTTGAAGCGCCTGTACGTCACCAGTAGCACTGCTGACCTCACCGCCATCGCAGGTCTCTTCGCAACAACAAGCTCCAGTCGTTCCGCGAGGACGCCACGACCAACTGGCCGGCGGCGCTCGACGTCTTGTACGCCATCGCTTCGTCCGCACCGTCGCTTACGTGCGCGCAGGGACTTCTCCGACAACGTGATCGAAACGTTCGAGGGCATTCCGTCATCGCGCGACCTGTGCGTCGCCACTGCCATCGCAGCGACTAAGAAGACGCCGCTAGGTACATGAGCAACAACCGCATGCGGACGCTTGATCTCAAAGACTTCAACCATGCCGCGTATCTGTACGTTTCAGACGGCGGGATCCCGCTCAGTGGCGTCACAGGGACTTTTCCAACAATGCGCTGCGAAAGATCACGCTCAACTGCGCGGGCGCTCGCACCAACGTTACATTGTACGTCACCGCGGCTGCTGGCTCCGGTCACCGCAACTGCGTAGCGTTCTCGAGGGCCGCGGACTCGCGTCGCTCACGGTAGACGACGCTACGTTCCAGTCGCTGCAGGCCGGCAACGTGACCTTTGTGTCGCCCCAGAGCATGTCGACCTTTGCGTGCGAGATGGGCGAGCTCAAGACTGCGACTTCGCGCCACGACAGCTTCAGCGCCTGCGTCGTGGGTACGTTGGAGACGGACGCGGCGGCGGTGACGGGCGACGGCCGTAGGCAAGTCGTGGACGATCGGTATGATCATTGGCGTGTGCCTCGGGAGCGCCTTCGTCATGGGCTGCATCGTGTACCTCGTCATGCGGCTTCGCCGCCACAAGCTGTCGCGGAGCATGATCGACAACAACTTTGCGGCCGTCGTGGAGCTGTCGTCGGACAAGGAGGAGCAGCTCAAGTTCCTGAGCTCGATCGAGGCGTCCGTCACGGTGTCGTTGACGCCGCACCGCCTCAACACGGATGTTCGGCTGCTCGACCAGGTGCTCGGGCGTGGCGCGTACGGCGAGGTTGTCCTCGGCGAGTACAACGGGCGGCTCGTGGCTGTCAAACGGCTGCGCGAAGACAACGCGACAATCAAGAAGATTGAGACGTTCATCCAAGAGATCGAGTTGATGTCGCGGTTCGACAGCCGACTCCTGAACTTCCGCTGACGGGCACTGTAGCTTCAACAGTCCCTTCCTCGTGCAGTTTGTTGGCGCTTCGTGGACACATCTCGCCGACATGAAGTGCGTCGTTGAGTACATGGAGAAGGGCGACCTGCAGACGTACCTTGAGGCGACAGCTGAGGATAAAGACGCCCTCTTCCCGTGGGCCGACAAGATCCGGTGCGCCCGCGACATGACTCGGGGCCTCGTGTACCTGCACAACCAGAATGTACGTCTTTGTGTGTGGCAGGGAGTGACAACCTGGCCCGCAGGTGATTCACCGCGACTTAAAGTCGCGCAATGTCATGCTAACGGCGACGCTCGACGCAAAGCTCGGCGACTTTGGCATTGCCCGCGACGCGACGGACGAAAGCATGACGAACGCCGTGGGGACTTACCGCTGGACTGCGCCGGAGGTGCTCAAGGGCAAGCACTACGACACGAAGGCCGACATCTACTCCTTTGGGATGGTGCCCTGCAACTTGCGTTGACGCGGCGGCTCAATCCACTTCTAGATCCTCACGGAGCTCGACTCGCACGCCGTGCCGTACGCTGACATGGTCAATGACCGCGGCCAGGCACTGGGCAACTTCACCATCATGTACAAGGTCATGCAAGGCAAGATCAAGCCGACACTGTCTGAGACCTGCCCCGACTGGCTCCGTACCATGGCGCTCGAGTGCATCGCGTTCTCGCCGTGCGATCGTCCGACGGCCATCGAGCTCGAGAATCGCCTACAAGCGCTGCTGCAGAGCGTCGCCCCCGTGGCGACGTCGCCCGCCACCTAATTTAATGCGACTAGAATCCGTGTGTACTCCTCTTGTCTTCGGCGTCCTCCCATCCCAGATCTTGGATCGCGTCGGGTGTGCTCCAGTGTACTTATTTACGACAATTGGAGAAAGCCGGTCAAGGTGGTTTTTGATTTTTCGCGTTTTCGGGCGCAATCGCCGCGGCATGGAGTGTCCGTTCCAGGCGTTCACCTCGACGTTCACGTGTGGCCGGCCCTACTGCGCGGCACCGGTGTCGTGCTGCCTGGTGGACACCAACTGCTCAACCATCAAGGCTTACCCGATGGTCTTGCCCGATAAGATCGAGGACCCCATCGACCTGATTCATAAGCTGCCCAATGCTTCGCACATGTCCTTTGGCAGCGTCGGCGACTCGCCTGCTTACCTTCGCCTTGCGTAGCACCTTTTCCTACAACGGGATCATGCAAATTGGGCTGCGGATACCCAACACCACCGACGCCTCGACGCTGAGTGCCAATGTCTCCAGCTTGTGAGGCAATCGCACTTGAAGCTAGCTCACACCTTCTTCACAGAGCCATCTACGGCGCATTCTTTAACGTCTCTGGCATGTACCTGCCACGCGCGCTCACCACTCTGTCCGTGCATGCTACCCAGCGTCCTAATGCCAATGCTTTAGAGCCTTCGAAGAGTCGTTTGTCATTGACAATTCGTGGCCATCTCAGATCAACCGGCGCAAGAACTTCTGGCCGCCCAGCCTCACCCACATGTACAACCGCCCGTAGATCCGAGACCTCATGGAAGTAGATCGATGCGCAACAACAACTTTCTCTCCTTTGCAGACGCGACCTCGACGACTGCCATGGACTGGCCCCCGAATCTCGTCTACTTGTAAGCACCCGGCGCTTCCTCAATGCTGCAGCGCTGCCTAGGGACCTCTCGCTCAACTTGATCGAGACCTTCGAGAACCTGCCCTTCGTCCACACGCTGTACACCACGCTCACAGGTCGATTGAGGCGCATGTAAACGCTTGTAGAAATATGTCCTATAACCGACTGCACCAGCTCCAAGCCATGGACCTGAGCGAAGCCGCCGTCCTGTGAGTCTGCTCGAAGCGGCGCGGAATTGACGACAAGCTCCCAGGGACTTCTCCAATAACCCGTACCTGACTTCGCTCGACCTTGTGATGGCCCCCAACAAGTACGTGCCCCTTCCCCGCGACCGCTGACGACGTTGGCTGCAGCGACAACACCACTCGCCTCCACTACCTGTGAGCGACCCCTCACTTCGCGTCATGACCAACGCCCTAGATACCTGCAGAACTCGCCGCTGACCTGGATCTCGACGGACGTCGCCGCCTTTGCAGAGCTGCGCCAAGCTCACGTCGTCATGAATGCGTCTGCGCAGTTCGACCTCGCCGGCGGATGCGCCTCGCCAGACACGTTGAGGGTCTACGATCCCTCCGCAGCGCTGCTGGCCAAGGTTCTCGCCGTCTGTGTCAACGGTAGCAACCGCCCGAATCACAGTCGTGACATCGATGCGCAGGCGGGCCCGACCCGGACGAAGCCCGCTCGGGTCTTGGCGCTGGCGCGATTGTTGCCATCGTTGTCGCATCGGTTGTCGTCGTCGCGGCCGCTTTGGCATTCTTCTGGCGCCGGCGGCACCAAGCGCCGACGTCGCTGAAGTCGGTAACCGAGCCCAACACCGAGATGAGCTGTCGCTCGGACTTTGCGCCAATTGCGGAAGATGCGACCCGCAGCAGGGAAACCCAGGGCAGCGCCGTCCTGCAACTGTTCCGGATCGATGCACAAGACATTGAGCTGCTCGATGTCGTGCTGGGCCTGGGCTCCTTTGGGCACGTCGTGCTCGGGCGCTACAAGGGCAAGGAGCTTGTGGCCATCAAGGCGCTGCGACGAGAAAAGCAGACGCCGGAGCACGTGGAGACGCTTCTCGACGAGATCGAGCTCATGACTAAGCACGTGCCCTGCCGCGACGAGCGTGCTCATGCCGCGCTAGGCTCAGGAGTCCGTACCTGATTGCCCTCGTTGGGGTCGTGTGGGACTCGGTCGCCGGTATGCGATGTGTGCTCGAGTACATGGAGGGCGGCGACCTGCAGGCGCGCCTTCAATCGACACGGGACCTGCCATGGGCACACAAAGTGCTCTGGGCCCGCCACATCGCTCTCGGTCTTGTTTACTTGCACGGCCAGCATGTGGGATCTCGCCGTTTGCAATGTCCGTCAGTCATGGGCCTGTAGGTGATCCACCGGGACGTCAAGTCTCGGAATGTGCTGCTCACAGCGGACGGCGACGCGAAGCTGGCGGACTTAGGCATTGCACGGCACGTGACGGAAGAGAGTATGACAAACGCCGTGGGAACATACCGCTGGACTGCGCCTGAGGTGCTCAAGGGCAAGCACTACGACACGAAGGCCGACATCTACTCCTTTGGGATGGTGCATTGATCAGTGCTCTGGCAACAAAAGAACTTAACGCCGCTAGGTGCTGACGGAGCTCGACTCGCATGCGATGCCGTACGCTGACTTTCGCAACCAGCGCGGTGAGCCGCTCGGCAACTTTGCCATCATGTACAAGGCACAGTATGACCGCACCCGCCACATCTCACACGCACTACAGGTCATGCAAGGGAAGATTACCCCATCGTTTTCACCCGAGTGCCCCCAATGGCTGCAACACTTGGCGCTACACTGCATTGCCCACGCCCCCGACCAACGCCCCTCCGCCACCGACCTCATCGACGCACTCAACCGGATAGAAGCATAAGAGAGCAGTGACAGATTCGGTCCTCATGTCAATACGGCGCTGCCACCTTAGCAGGCTTCAAGGCAGGGTTGCGTTGGCTCGCAATGTCCATGGTCGAGGCGTGCGTGCCCTGTCGCTACCGTTGCAGACATGGGTGACAGACGCCCTCTATGAAGTGATGTCTCATGTGGATGTGGTCAACGCTTGGCACGCGCGCCGGCGCTTGCGCTTGGGTTGCTTCCGGGCTGCGTCCTTCACGTCACGACGACGGCCGTGGCGAAGTCGCACCTGGTTGCCTCTTATCTTGGAGTTTGTATACTGTCTTTCCTCCTGTCGTTGCCCTGGTATCCGGATTCCGGATAGCACGAGGCAGCCAACAGGAAGCGGCATTTGAAAACGAGCGCCGAGCGTCGAAGGCGGCGGTGCGAGGGATGATCTTTATGCGTGTCAAATGACATGGCGCTAAGCCACGGATGATATGAATCCTCAAAGTTCTGACGCACACGTCAGCGCCAACGACAGCGCCCATCGCACGCGCGTCCCACACGCGCCGAGCGATGGGGCTGATCCTGCGTATCCAAGATGCGTCTTCTAGATATGGGGAACCTTGTCGAGTACTGTTCCATGGAGTACCCCACACCTTGCCGGAGTCTTGCATTGCTCTGGATGCTTTGTCTTCCCGAAAAAGCAAGCAAGCCTTGGCTTCCGCGCATCGTGGGTCTGCCCAGGCAAAAAAGAACAGGGATTGCAGTGGCCCCATCAACCTCACGACGCCGTCGACCGTGCCGCAGCTGGTGCTCGAGGCTTGCGCACCAGCTGGCGCTGGTATCCATTTTAACCTCCGCGACAAAAAGAGGGGCCAAAAACCCGTACGTTTCGATACAATCGCCGTGCCACATCCCTCGACCCGCTCCCCGCATGCTTTGGCTCGTGCAATCAATTGTCATTTTCAGAACTTTTGGTGCCAAAACGCGACCATTAAGTCAAAAAGAGGTTTTTTGAGCTTTTTTTGACCGCGACCGGAACTTTGTACACCAAAAGAGGGTCTTCAACGACGCAACACGACGCGGAGTCACGTCTTTGCAGCAAGCGGGTGCGGATCGTGAATAGTGTTGGGATTGAAGATTCGCTTGGTAATAGTGTCAGGTGTAAACATCTCGAAGGGTCTTTGCGGCCGGCATCGCGCCTTGTACCTTTGCCAAGCACGGTGCTCGCAGCTCGTGCCATATTCCCACTCTTTCCTGTCGGCATCCACTTTTGCCTGCGATCGCACGACGAAGAACGACCAGGAAGGTCACTCCTGGCCGACCAGAATCATCTTGTTAGCTCACGGATGATCAGGTTTGCCGCAGGTGCAGATCGCGCCGAGGCCATGGCCGTGCAAACTAGACTTGTGTGCACGGTCGGTGGAGGCCTGGCCTCATGTCGGCGCTGCGGTGGGCGTGGGCAGCACCCGTTGTGGCGACTTAGCTTACACTATTTCCGTTAGCACACCAAAAGAGGGCTTGCAGGATTTGAACCAGTGGTTGGTGGGCGCTTGGGATTCGATATCCTAGGGCGGCCACTTCCGTATTCGCGAATTCCATTGTGATCATGCTGCGCCAGCTCGCCCGTCGCATCCCTTCGTCCGTCCGTGGCATGGCCACGTTCGACCGCAGCAAGCCCCATCTTAACGTGGGCACGATCGGCCACGTCGATCACGGCAAGACCACCTTGACGGCTGCCATCACACGCGTCCTCTCGGAGCAGGGCGGTGGCAAGTTCATTGCCTTCGAGGATATTGACAAGGCCCCTGAGGAGCGTGCTCGTGGTATCACGATCTCGACCTCGCACGTCGAGTACGAAACCGATAAGCGCCACTACGCCCACGTCGACTGCCCCGGCCACGCCGATTACGTCAAGAACATGATCACGGGTGCTGCGCAGATGGACGGCGGTATCCTTGTCGTCTCGGCCACGGATGGCCCCATGCCCCAGACGCGTGAGCACATTTTGCTCGCCCGCCAGGTCGGTGTGCCCGCTCTCGTTGTCTTCCTCAACAAGGTACATTACAAATCGCGCACCGATATAAGTTTCATGCATCCCATAGGTCGACATGGTCGATGATGAAGAACTCCTCGAGCTTGTCGAGATGGAAATCCGCGAGCTCCTCGACGTGTACGACTTCCCCGGCGACGATATCCCGATCGTCCGCGGTTCGGCTCTTGCTGCCGTTGAGGGTCGCGACCACAACCTTGGTCGCGATGCCGTCATTGAGCTCATGAACCAGGTCGATGAGTACATCCCGGACCCCACGCGCGACTTCGAGAAGCCGTTCCTTCTCCCCGTCGAGGATGTTTTCTCTATCTCGGGCCGTGGTACTGTCGTGTCGGGCCGTGTCGAGACCGGTGTCATTAACACGGGTGACGAAGTGGAGCTTGTCGGTATCCGCGATGTGCCCACCAAGACGACGTGCACGGGTGTCGAGATGTTCCGCAAGTCGCTCGACCGCGGCCAGGCCGGTGACAACGTCGGTGTCCTTCTCCGTGGTCTTAAGCGCGACGACGTGCTCCGTGGCCAGGTCCTCTGCAAGCCCGGCTCCATCTCGCCCCACACCAAGGTCGAGGCCGGTGTGTACGTCCTCAAGAAGGAAGAGGGTGGCCGCCACACGCCTTTCTTCTCCAACTACCGCCCCCAGTTCTTCTTCCGCACGGCTGATATCACGGGCAACATCATCCTCCCCGAGGGCACCGAGATGGTCATGCCCGGCGACAACCCGACGCTCCGCATCGAGCTCATCCACCCCGTCGCCATCGACGAAGGCATGAAGTTCTCGATCCGCGAGGGCGGCCGCACGATCGGTGCCGGCGTCGTCTCCAAGATCATCGAGTAAACGGGCCAAAAACAGGTAGGGCCCCCTAGGGTGTGTTAAAAGAAGATTAAAGAAACGTGAACTCCACTCGACCCACCCTGTTGTTCCAAAAAAGAACCCATCGCTGGCAAAAAAGAAATGGGGTCGATCCTATCCGGGTTAATATTAAAGAAATTCCTAGCTGTCTAATGGGCGTGGTGCAGGTGCTGCTCGTAGAGCTTCAAACACTGCTCTAAGCTCGGGTTCGAGTTGGTCTCTATCAGCTTGCACGAGCACTGCGAAAGCTCCTCCGACGGCGACCCCATGCATTGGTCCGCCACGCTTTCGTACCGCGCGAGCTTGCATGCGAGCGTGGCCGGCGAACTCGGCGATGAAAAGAACGCACACTCAGTGATCGTGGAGGTCCAATCTTGATATATAGAGCGCTGGAGCTGGTAGAAGAAAACGCGGGCCTCCGGCGATAGCGCCAGCGCAAGGTCGGCGACTCGGGCGAGAAACTTGTGCATGAAGTCGCAGAACTCTTGGTGCTTGTCCTGGATTTCCTCGAAGACCTGCTGCTCCGCCACGGTGTTGGGCTCCTTGAGCCCCACCAGCAGCTCTCGCACGTCCGACGCGATCTCCATGTGTGCACGAGGCGGCAAAATTCAGAGTCCTAGCCGTCCTTTCCTACTGCTTCGGGTTGGCGCGCCGTTGTACACTGTACGAGTAGCCTGGAGGTATCGATTCTGAAAGGCTTTACCCCGATGCATTTTATTACACACATTTTATTGGACGGGTGGTTCGTTGGCTTGGGTTTTGTAGGCAGCAATGTGCAATGCAAAAAAAGAGACGTGGCCTGAGCTATTATATTGTGTGGCAATAAAAGAAAGCGCTTTTTTATTCGGCTTCTTGGAGCCGTTGAAAAAAAGGCATGGCGATTTTTTTGCAGGTCCTACTCTCGGTGGAAGGAGCAGGTTCCATTTTATGATTTGAGCTTTGTAAGCATTCGCGCCCGGCGCATTTCATTTTTTGTACGATTAAATTGAAATGAGTGGCACAGCTGCGCTTCTTGGGTGCGATTTTTATTGGTGGCAAACGGACGCGGGTTTTTATTTTGAGGTGCATTTTTAAAAGACCGCGAGCAATGTTGGCCGCGATAAGATCTTGAAGTCGGCCGTGGCACTGCCTCTATTCACGAGCTGAAATGGGCGGGCAACTGCGACGACACCCGTGTACTGTTTCGCCGTCGGCAACGCCTCAAGGGTGTGACCGACGACTTGTGCCTCCGTGAGTGCCAGGAAGTGGTCTCGCTGTCTCGAGCGTGTCGGTCGCGCGATCTTCAACTTGGTCACGGACGCGCAATGGATACGGCCGCGCGGCCCTTCGGCAATGCTCCCCATTGAAGGGGATAGCACGGCACCTGCCGCATAGCCAGGTAAATGCCGCTTGTATGCGTTGCATCCTCCTTCCATCTCGAACGGCGGACGGCGACGGCGCCACCGAGGTCACGGGAAACTCAGATCCTGAGCGTGTGCGCTTACGCATCATCCAACGTCTGATCTTCACCAGTGCAGATCCGTCTTGGACTTTAAGCCAGCCAATCTGATCGTCGTGACAGGAACTGCTGCAGTGCTTCTCTGCTTCCCCTCTACGAAGGTGCCACGCGGACAGCAAACGCACCTCATTTAAGTATGCTATACAAACAACCCTATTCACCGTAGGCGCCTGTCCCGACCTTGCGGTTCGTATGGTATACGAACCACAAGATATAAAACCAACGTGGGTGCAATCAAATATAAAGTATCAGAGTTGGATCGGCAAAGGAAATGCTCAACTCCTGAAGTGCACCATGTGCTGCACCAGGTGGCGAGGCCACGGAGAAGCCGCCGTCCGCTCGTCATACAAACCCCAAGTCTTGGATGGGTGACCAAATGCGACGAACCATGGGTGGCATCATCGCCGGTTTTTATTGCACCAACAGATTCAATCCTCCTCCTTTTTTATATCGCGTGTTCCCGCCAACCCCGAGCCATCTCCGCCTGCGACTTGCCAGCGCGGTCCACGACGTCATCCGCCATGGTACTCGTTGCTTTGGTGGGGACTGCGAACGGCCGCCTGGCTACCGCGGCGATTGCAAGGCGCGCACGGTCGACGACCGCATCAGATTACACGACGTTGCGCTGCTTTGCCGAGAGTGGTGGCAATGACGGCGTCGAGTGCAACAATCGACAGCGTCGGATCCTGAAGTGCGCTCGACGGGTGGCGTCCCACGCCGTCGCACGTGGCAGCTGGTTCAGAATGCACCTAACGCCCGACATCTTTTCCAGGGACGTCTTTCGCTATAAATAGCGGACGTTTTTGTCCCGGCTAACTCCATCGGTGGACTCTCCATGCGGGCCTTTGGTCGGCCCATCGAGTTGCCGTCGCTCCGCGACCGCTTCAATCTCGGGCGCAAGGTGACGCCGCCCGAGAAGAAGGATATCGTCAAGTGCACGTCGATCCCAGCCATGAACAGCAACCGCGAAAAGAAAGAGCCAAGGAAAGACTCGGTCGAGAAGCAATTGAGCAACCCGATGATGTTGCTGCGCGCGGTCGAGGCGCGGAGCAAGGGCAGCTTCGTCGAGGCTGACCCCAAGCGCCCATCAGAGCCCAAGCCGACTGAGACCCGACCAGAGCCTATCGCCAAGGGCAAGGTCGAGGGCAAAATCGAGACCGACAAGGGCAAAGCCACAGAGACGCTGGCGCCAGTGGTGCCCAAGCCACCAAGCGAACCGCGTCCACCACCGAAACACTTCAAAGACCCACCCCGAGGCTTCGACCATTCGCGTGCGCACAAAAGCGCTGGTGATCATCCGACTGTCGTCCAGACGCCGCGCGAAGTGCTCGACAACTACAACGTCGAGCTCGTCGAGTTTGAAAAGACAGAGATCTTAGCCTTCGAGAAGATCTACTACTTTGGCACGTTTGCCTCCAAGACCCGAGCCAACGCCGCGGGAAACGATGGGTTCGAGCTGACGGGTAGTGGGACGGCGACAGCTAACGTTCGCATGTAGGTTCGACGATGAGAACGGCGATTACATTGGGAATCTGCACGACCACATCATGTACAGGTTCGAGATCGTCGGTCATCTCGGGCGCGGGTCGTTCGGGCAAGTGCTCAAGTGCCATGACCGCGCCGCGCGGGCCATGGTGGCCGTCAAGATTGTGCGCAACAAGCAAAAGTTTCAGGAACAGTCGATCGTGGAGGCGCAGCTGCTGCAGCACATGAAGGCGGCCGACCCGGACCACAAAAGCAACGTCATTCGCCTGTACGAGTCCTTCACCTTCCGCAACCACCTGTGCTTGAGCTTTGAACTCCTGAGCATGAACCTGTACGAACATTTGCGGCTGGAACAGTTCCGCGGGCTGCCCATTCCGCTCATCAAGAAGATCGCTGTGGAAATCCTTATCGCTCTCAACTTCCTCAAGTCCCAGCGCATCGTGCATTGCGACCTGAAGCCAGAAAACATCCTGCTGACCAAACCCAAGGGCCACAACATCGCCATCATCGACTTTGGGTCCTCCTGCTTTGAAAACGCCACCTTCTTCACGTACATCCAATCGCGCTTCTACCGCGCCCCGGAGGTTGTGCTCGGGCTGCAGTACGGCCACGCCATTGACATGTGGAGCTTCGGCTGCATCGTCGCCGAGCTCTTCACGGGGTACCCCGTGTTTCCGGGTGAGAATGAGGCCGAGCAGCTCGCATGCATCATGGAGGTCATGGACGTTCCGCCAAAGGCGATGATCGACGGCTGCAAGCGGCGGAAAAACTTCTTTGACGACAGCGGTGAGCCGCTTTCGATCGTCAACTCCCGCGGGCGCAAGCGGCGGCCCAAGTCACGTGAGCTGCGCGCGCTGCTCAAGTGCCAGGACCACCGCATGGTCGACTTTGTCGGCAAGTGCCTCACATGGGACCCGCAGGCCCGCCTCAGCCCAGCCGACGCCCTCGCGCACGAGTGGCTTGCCGACGTCAAGCCCGAGACCAAGCCCACCAAGCCGCCGCGGCTCCTCAAGCCCAAGGACAGCGACAAGGACGTGCTGGCCAACGTCGTACCCCACCCCCCAAAAGACCCAGTCGCCACTATTTAACGGAAATATCTACGCCACCTGCCACATGTGCACGCTCTTGTCGTAGCTGCTTGAAACGAGGTGCGTCGGACTCCACCATGCGACGCCGCGCACGTAGTCTGCGTGCTCTTCGTACACGAGCCTAGCGGCAGCGATGAGCACGGCGGTGGCAGCGATACGAACCGCTGGGTCGGGGCCGCCAACGAAAGGTCGTCCCAGACGGTCACTGTCGTGTCGTCAGAAGCTGCGGCGAGCGCGTCGCCCTCGTATGCAAGCGCATGGACGCTGCCGCGGTGCACTTGGTTCTACGCAGAGGGTGGGATAAGAACGTGGAAAGAGACGTACGAGAGTGGAGAGTGTCGTCTCGAGCGACCGCGAGTCGATGGTCCAGATCGACCCGTCTTCGAGACCAGCCGTCAAGAGGTGCTCTTGCGTCGGATGCCACGCCACGCACATGGCCGCGGCCGGCGTCGTGATCGTCATCACGGCGCCAGGTTGGCGAGTGTCCCACAAGCGCACTAATCAACGCAATAAGCGATGAATGTTGGGCGGGAGGAGAACCGGAGCGATCCTGCGACGCGGTTGCGAGCTGCGTCGTCGCAAGGGGCGCCCATTGCACGCCCCAGACCTTGTCCGTATGCTCCTTGAACTGTTCGAGAAGCGCCATGTTCGTGAGGTCCCAGAGTTTCACGGTCGCATCCCAGCTACCGCTTGCAAGCATCGCCGAGTTGACAGCCACGGACGAGATAAGTTCGTTGTGACCATGGGCCGTTTCTGGCTCCAGGCGGCGCCACGTTGATGTCTCCGTGTCGAACATGCAATAGTAGAGGTCTCCATCGTCACCGGCGCATACGATCACGTCCGGCTCAAACCACGCCATGCTACCCACTGTCGTTGGCAGTCTCAGGCCATGCACATGCTCAAAGGAGCCGTTCGCATGGCGCAGCAAACGAATCGTGCTGCTCCAGTCGTTACCCTCAAGCAGCGACGTCGCCACGACCAAGTACTTTTCGCCCGCGATTTCGACCGGAACAACCGTGTCGACCTGCTCGGCTGCGGTGCTCCACACTTGGACCTCCATGGCTCCACTCAAATCAATAAAAAGACTGACCTGCTGGCATGTGGCAGATGCCGTATCTAACAAGATTATGCCACATTTGGTCAGGTCGTACAGTTGTGCAGTTGTGTGCCGAATGGAAATCAAACGAATCAAGCATAGCTCACCATCCAGCCAACGCCGCGGCTGGTATTGCCCCCCTTTGGCGCGTAACCCACGCTCTCTGTCTAACCGTAGAATTAATCCCCGTGCGCTGCTCCAGGGTGCAACGTTGGGGGGAGCTGGGCGCAGTGCATGTGATGTCTTCAATGTGGCATTTGCCAAATGCAACTTCATGCATCCGGATATGATATCCGGAAGCTCCCGTTTTCAACGTGAGAGGTCCAGAGCTCATGGCGCAGCACGTGGACGGAAGCTGGCGCCATCGCCGCGTCGAGGACGAGGCCTACTGCCTGCCATACCCCGTGGCTAGTATCTGTGGCGTGAACGTTGGCATTGTCGTCGGCTTTTTCTTGTTCCTTATGGTGTTCATCCTGCTACCGAAGCTGCGAACGTCGACGACTCCACCGATGGTGCATGAGGTTGCCACGCGCCTCGTGCCAGCCATGCCCACAACGGAGAATACTGTGCAACCTGGTAGCAACGATGAGGCCGAGGCCAAGAAAGACAAGTAATGATTTTAAGCGAAAATATAGTGGATACCCGCTACACCTTTTGGCGCTTGGTAGGCGCGGGGTTGCCGTCGGCTGGCGTAGCTTCAGCAGCCTCCGCTTCGGGAACCGGGGGCGCCATCACAGCTGCGCCGGCAGCCATGACTTCGGGTGCATGCTAGTTCCGTGGGAGTAAGGTTAGTTCGAGTTAACGCTTCGTACCTTCTTGACGAGATTCAACACGATGGCATCGACGCGGGAGCTGTTTTGCTTTGTCTTCTCCTCCTTCTCCTGTTTGCGCTTGAGCTTGAGCGCAAGCTCTACAAGGGCATTGTACGTGAGACGGAGATACGTTGAGATGAGCCTACGCTCGGACGGAATGAGCGGTTCCTTCTTGTCTTCCGTACTAAAGTCCCACGCGTAGCCCTCTGTGGGGCTGAAGCGCACACCGGCACTAAGCGCCTGGAAAGCTTTGTTGATGCGGTAGCTGCATTTTTTCTACGCGACGAATTAGCCGGGAGTTGATGCCGAGGACCTACGAGGCGCGATGTGATCATGGTGAATGTGTTGGGGGCCTGGTAGATCGTCTGATCAAGGCAGTAGTAGACAGCCATGACCTGGGCGTTGGTCTTGCTCGTGCGGAACTGCTTGCGAATGATGTAGAGCGTTTGTGGCAGCTGCTTGGAGAGGTTTGGAAGCAGCTCGTACTCGATACCCCGCATGTTGACAAGCTGGTCCAACGGCAGGCGCTGCATCTTGAGGCGCTCGTTGTTGCAGTTCTTGTCGTAGAATGGTGAGAGCGCAAAGTAGTAGAGAACCGTGTGGTGGTTGAGCTCAAATGTGCTGAGCCACACCGTGTCCTTGAAGCACGCGTTGTAGTCGTCGGCATGCGCCGTGCTCGACGCCGTTGCCGTCTCCTCCATCGCCCGTTCTGCCAACCGACTTTTCACACCAACCGTACTTAAGCCGTTAGTCGTAACCGGCTAAAGCGCACGTGAGAGAAGCTTCGACAGAAG
Source organism: Achlya hypogyna (assembly GCA_002081595.1). Lineage (NCBI taxonomy): Eukaryota > Oomycota > Saprolegniomycetes > Saprolegniales > Achlyaceae > Achlya > Achlya hypogyna. Next base: position 68,787 of record JNBR01000090.1, on the reverse strand, counting down.
AAGCGTACTTAGCTGGGTGTATGGACTTCGTATATGGAAGATATCGAAAAGCTGGAGCGACCACACATCATGCCAGGGACGCCGCCGACCCGACGTGGTAAGCCGCATGCCGTCTGTGCATGCCGATCACGACGATTATGTTTAGAGGAGACTTCTCGGCGCGGTAGCCATGATCAGAACGAGACCCCGCGTAATGCCAAGAGCATTCACGAGCGCCTTGGTCGCCCTGAGGAATCGCCCCGGAAGCGACCTGCACGCGACGCCGAAGGGCAAGGCGATGACAAGCGCAGACGCACCATGGTACGGACTGAAGCTGCGCCATGTCACTGAATTAAACTGTCTTTGTAGCGCGGTCAGGATGAAAAGGCTATGCCTACGGACCTCCTCAATGGCCGCCGTCGGCTGTTTGGCAATCTCATGGGCCACCTTGGCAAGGCCAAGCAGCAACTGGCACAAGACAGCGATTTGCTTCAGAAGCAAGATCGGCTGCTCTCAGCTGCCGATGCTAAGACAAAGGAACAGAGCCAGCGCGTGCAAAGCCTCGCGCACTTGCGCTCCGAGCGGCGAAGGATCGAGACGTTGATTTCGTCGGTCAAAAACAATGCGAAGGAGAGCATTTCCAAACTTGAACGCAAGCTCATGCTAAGCACCAAGTACGAGCAGAACCAGGCACGATTCCTCCAGACCGTTGCACCGATCCCGATCTACTACCTCCCCGCTCGTCACACGAAGGAAACACAGGCACTTGTCGACGCCTCGATGGAAGCTGTCGAGGAAAAGATCAAGCTGCGCCGACGAGAACTTGAGGTCAAGAAGCGCGAGATTGATGCCGACACCAAGCGTAAGCTCGACATCTACGCGGCCAAGCTGGAAGAGCTGTTGAAGCCCAAGAAAGCCAAGTCCGACAGTAACGAAACTGCGAAGAGCGAAGACAGCTCTGTGAAGTGCGGTGACGATGACGATGTTGCCATGACGAACGACGATGACGCACCAAAGGATTCCCCTTCGAGGAGCGATGCTGGCGCTCCTAAAAGCTCGGATAACGAAGCAGATGCCGCAGCGAGCGCCGGCGATGACACAAACGACCCCGATGCCGAAGACGTGGCCATGGACGCGGCCGACGACAAAGAGGAGCCTGTCGAAGATGACGATAGCGACGGCGACAAGAACGACAGCGCTGAGGTCGAGAATGCCAAGGACGAAAGCTTTGCGATCAGCGAGGAGCCTACACGCGAGGACGCCTCGATGGATGGTAACGCTGCTGCGTCATTGAGCAGCGCCGCCGAGGAGCCGGCCCGCAGCCCCGCTCCGTCGCCCGAGCCTGCGGATGAGACGCCCGTTGTCGAGGCGCCCGTCGTGGTTGAGGGTTCGCCCAAGTCAGCGGTCGAGGTCGAGGACATTTCACAGCGGACGCCAAAGCACGAGATTCCTCCACTTGCGAAGCTCAAGGTTGTGGAGCTCAAGAAGTACCTCAAGGAGCGCGATCTCGACACCAAAGGCCTCAAGGCAGACTTGGTCGAGCGCCTCAAAGCCGCCCTCGAAGACGAGGCGTGAGCCGTTTTCAATAAGATAGATTGTGCTTACGCAAAGGACTGCTTACGACGACAAAAACTCCATGGCGGCTGCCCGCGGAAGCGCACTGAGTGCCTGCGAGGACGCGTCGGAGTCGCACGACGCGACCCCGACCGTGGTCGCGACAACCGCGAGGCATAGGTCGCGGTGGCGGCCGTGCTGAATGCGGCGGTCGCGCACGACCCAACGCTGGTTGATGTTGCTGAGGCGGCATGGCCAGGTCCGCAGCACGAAGGCGCCACCGCCGAGGGGCGAGGCGTCGACGCACTCGCCGTTGGCCGTTGCCACCAGCTGCTGCGTCGTCGGGCTGTAGGTCATCGTCGCGCCCGTCGCGGGCGTGGCGGTCGCGAGCGACGTGGCGTGAAGGGCGTAGTTGGCTACCGTGAGCACCTGGCGCCGAGGAGTTACGAGGAGCACGTCGGTGTTGAGGTCGCCAGAGAGCATGGACGGCGGCAGCGTCGGCGCTGGCGCGGTGGTCGGGGCGCGCATGCTCCCCGAAGGCACCGGAACGTTGGTCGTGACGACTGGCGACACAGTGGAGGCGTTGGCTGACGTCGGCACCGAGGTCACGACGGCTGCCGTCGCATTTGCCACGGAGGGACCAGGCGTCGAGGCGTTCGGCGCAACTGCGACGGCGTTGGAAATGCTTAGCAGCCCGTAACCGTACAGGTTGTTCGGGAAGGTTGTCGCCGGTACCGCTCCGCAGACCGCCGGCGTCGTGGCCTGGAGTGAGGCTGTTGTCGCCGTCGTCGTAAGCGCCTTGAGCACGTCGTCGTAGCCGTACGACGGGTGTGCGCCGAGGAGAAGCGCGATGGCGCCGGCGACATGCGGCGCGGCCATGCTCGTGCCTGACATGGTTGCGTACGAGCCGTCGCCCTTGTTGGAGGCCGACGTGATGGCCGACCCCGGTGCGCTGATCGTTGGCTTGATCACGCCGGCCTTGGTCGGGCCGCGGCTGCTTGTGGGACTCAGGAGGCCGCTGGCGTCGACGTTACCGACGCTGATGACGTTGTCGTAGTCGGCGGGGCTCTGCACCGAGGAGCAGCCGCCGGCGCCCGTGTTGCCGTTGGAGAACACGGGGATGATGCCGGCGCGGCGCCAGGCCTCGATCGCCGCTTTGTACGAGCCGAGGTCTGTGGCGCCGGCGCCCCAGCTGTTGCTCACGACCCGCGGCGCCTTGGAGCAGTCGGCGTTCTTGCCGAACACGTCAGTCGGGCACAGCATGAATTGCATGCACTCGAGCAGGTCTGCCTCGAGGCACGACGCGGCCGAGCACGCGCGGCACGCCATCCAAGTGGCGCCGGGGGCAACGCCGACGCCGCGGCCGCCCGCGAGGGTGCCCATCGTGTGCGTGCCATGGCCGTTTTCGTCCAGCGGCGTCGCCGACCCGTTCACGGCATCGTACCAGCCGTAGGCGCCACGGAAGTTGGCGGCTAGAGCTTCGTGCGAGGAGCGGACGCCAGAGTCGATGCTGCCCACGACGACGCCCTGGCCCGTGAGCCCCACCGCCCAAGCGGCTGGCGCGCCGATGGTAGCGACACCCCACGCCGGCGACGCGTCGGCCGCGGCGCCACCAATCGCCATGGCGTAGCCGTACCGCACGCGGCGCACACGGGGCAGGCTCGAGAGCTGCTCGGCAACGCACAGCGAGAGCGCAAAGACCTTAAACTGGTTGGCGACCCAGAGGTCCTGGATCTCCATGTCATCGAGGCCGGGGCACACCTCGGGCGCGCTTTCGAGGCGGCGGCGGTGGGGCACTTTGCCCTCGAGGATGTTGCGCGCATTGGCCTGGGCCTCGGCGGCGACGGCCTGGAGGAAGTCGCGCACGCGCGCGTTGCTCGACGGCTGGTCGAGGTCCGCGTGCTCGGTCTTGTCTGCCCAAAACTTCTGAAGGCCCTCGAACTCGACGATTGCGTCGACGGTCGGCTGCGCATGGAGGTCGTTCCAGACGTCGATGTCGATCTTCCGATGGTCGCCGGTGGGCGGCGTCGGCGTCGCGGCCACTGCCCCGAGGAGGACAAGGAATAGGCACGCCCGGAGCAGCCACGCCGCAGCGGGCATGGTTTTCGTCATGATCCCTCGCAAATGGCAAACTGCAAACGCCATCGAGACATGGCCTTGGGGAAGCGCTGGCAGAGTAGAAGCCGACGTTCGGCAGGTGGCATGTAACGCTCTGCCAACTGTATAGCAGCTTTTAAAGTTGTAACCTCGTTTATTACCCACTTTATACTAGGGAAAAAGTACTGTTTTTAATGTTTTTAAGGCTGGAGTAGGACTCGTTGCGTTGACTTTCCTTTGAGGTTCGATGTCATAGCAGTCACGCTGAGGTGACGCAGAGAGCGAGCTTGGTCGCCGGTGAATACCGTAGCGGGTGCTTGGCCGCCGGAGCCCTTGATGCGGCGGCACGTGTATACTGCATGTCGAGTGTCGAAGTGCCAGTATCGGCGCTAGAAAAGCGCCGACGACCCGAAAGAGCTGGCTTGGGTGTGGTGCGGTGGACGGAGACCTCGTTGCACCATGCGGTTTACGATAACGATCCACTCGGTCGCACGTTGGTGTCGAAATGCTTTTGTGGCCACCAAGTTGCACATTGCAAAGCCACGTACACGCACGGAGGACCAGCAGCTCGTTACCTCAACCACGCGCTTTAATGCCATTCTTTTCACCAAGCCTCATCAGTGGCATGCATGATTCGAGCCGCTAACCGCTGAAACTCACTTCTTACAGTGCGTATGCACAGGACAGGAGACAATCAATGGGCAGGCTCCATGCCGGTTGTGCAGGCCGAAGGCGGGGCCAAGAATGCTGACACCCTGACCACCACTTTGGGTTTCTGTGGCAGAGGCAAGGGGTGATTAGTTCGCGGATCGATGCTCTAAGCACTTGGCAGGCTGCACCAGCACCCAAGGCGCATGCAGCCTCGCAGGATGGGCGTCGCTTCGTATCCTGCAGACTGAGATTACCGCTGCTGCGTTACACCCTGAAACTCAATTGAGACTGCCATGAAGAAGTCTCACATTCGCCTCAATTGAGTTTCACTGGGTCACCACGTGGCCCAAAGTGCCTGGGATTTTCCGATTGCCGCATTGAGGTTGAGACTTTTTAACTTGCATACTGTAAGAGCAAAACTCAATTGAGCACCTAGGGGTTTTGGATCTTGCCCAATTTTATTTTCATTTTCGTCCCCGCCGCAGAAGCGCAGCATGGAGGGCAAGGTCGGCGGCCTCGCAAGCCAGGCGCTCGCGTTTACCAACTCGATCTACGTGCACCCGGAAGAGTTCCGTGCGCTCGTGAGTCGGACGCCTCGGGGTGTCACGTCCATCGAGCAGATCAAGGCTTCGGGGCTCAACGTCTGGGTCAACAACAAGTTCGTCTTTGCGGCGCAGCCTCTCGATGAGAATCCGGTAGGAACCGTGGGTATGGGCGTCATGCACCGATTGAGCGCAAATCTCGCGATGGGACAGCCCGCCTCGCTTACGCCGTGGGTCCCCGACGTCGCGCGTGGGTTTGCGATAGCGACCGTGCACTTCGAGATCCAGGCATTGCTCATGCGCTCGAATGCAGTTGCGGACTTTGACTGCGAAGCTGTCAAGGCGACATTCGAACGACAATACGTCAACCACGCGTTCACGCCGGGTCAATTCATCGTCATCGACGTGGCTGGCAAGCCTGTCAAGATGTGCGTGACAAAGCTCGAATTGCTCACACCGCCGGACGCACCACCCGCGCCCACCAATAGCCTTGCCCCCACCGTCGGTCTTTTTGTCGCGGGAAGTACGCTCGGCTTCTCGAAGGGGAAGGACGCGCCGTTCAAGCTGCTCAACCAGGTACACACACTCTCTTGAGCATGGTGCCTGGGACCTCTTGCTTACATTTTCACAACGCATAGAGCGCGACGGGCGGCGGCAACCGCATCTTCAAGCCCGACTTCGACTTCTCCAAGCTTGGCATTGGTGGTCTCGACAAGGAGTTCAACGACATTTTCCGCCGTGCCTTCGCGTCGCGTGTGTTCCCGCCCGCCGTAATCGAGAAGCTCGGCATCAAGCACGTGCGCGGCATGCTTCTCTTCGGCCCCCCGGGCTGCGGCAAGACGCTCATCGCGCGGCAGATTGGCAAGGTTTTGAACGCCAAGGAGCCCAAGGTCGTCAACGGCCCGGAGATCCTTGACAAGTTCGTCGGCGAGTCGGAGCGCAAGATCCGCGACCTCTTCGCAGACGCTCGCGAAGAGCAAAACCAAGTGGGTGAGGAAAGCGAACTGCACATCATCATTTTCGACGAAATCGACGCCATTTGCAAGGCCCGTGGCTCGTCCCGCGACGGCACCGGCGTCGGCGACAGTGTCGTGAACCAGCTCTTGACGCAGATTGACGGCGTCGACTCGCTCAACAATGTGCTTGTCATCGGCATGACCAACCGCAAGGTACGTCCTCGCATTTATCGGCGCTCACCGAGCTCTAGGACATGCTCGACGAGGCACTTATGCGCCCGGGTCGCCTCGAGGTGCAGGTCGAAATCAACCTGCCGGACGAGCACGGTCGCGCGCAGATCTTGAGCATTCACACGAGCAAAGCTCGCGCCAACGGCATCCTGCACCCGGCCCTTTTGGCCGATCTCGATTCGTGCCTGCAACCCGTGAAGGACGCGCCCCCAAACCTCGCACAGCGCACCAAGAACTTCTCTGGCGCAGAGCTCGAGGGTCTTGTGCGGGCGGCCACGGCGCACGCGCTGAGCCGTGGCACGGACGGCAAAACGTACCACGCGATGGCGAACTTCACGCCCGAGATCTCGCTCGCCGACTTCGACCTGGCGCTTAGCGAGGTCAAGCCCAAGTTTGGCGCGCCGCAGGACACGCTCGAGATGTACTACCGCAGTGGACTGCTCTCGTACGGCCCGGCCTTTGATGAAGTGCAGGCCACGCTCATGAAGCTCATCGACCACGTAAAGAAGAATGAAAAGACGTCGCTCATGAGCGTCATGCTGCACGGCAAATCGGGCTCGGGCAAGACGGCGCTCGCGGCGGCGTGCGCTGTTGCCAGCGAGTACCCGCTCGTTCGGCTCATCAAGGTCGCGGACCTCATCGGCCGCCAGGAGCTGGCCAAGAGCAGCCACCTCTACTCGATCTTCGAGGAGGCCTACCGGTCGCCGCTGAGCATGATCATCATCGACGACATCGAGCGCCTCCTGGAGTATGTCGGTAGGTGCCTGGTGTGCGGGGGTGGTCGGCTCACAGCTCAGCGTAGCCACGGGCGCCCGCTTCTCCAACTCGATGCTGCAGACGCTACTGGTGATGATCAAGAACCCGGTGCCGGTGCCTGGGCGCAAACTGTTTGTCGTCGGCATCACGTCGGCATACGATGCCATGGAGCAGCTCGGGCTCACGTCGGTCTTCGACGTGAGTCTCCAAGTGCCGCTGCTGGAGGCGCCAGCGCAGTTCGCGGCCGTGCTCGAGGGCGCTGACTTGCCCATGACCCCCGAGGCCCGCGCGCAGGTGGCCAACTACCTTGGTCAGACAACGCCCATGGGCGTCAAGAAGCTACTGGCCGTCACCGAGATGGCGCGCCAGGACATGCTCAACGACGGCTCCGAAGCGCATATCTCGTACGACCGCTTCGTCGACTGCGTCTACCAGCTGCGCCTGCACGAGCGACAGTAACTCCGACTGAAGAAAACTCGCATCCTCGGTGCCTTGTGCGCGTTGTTTAAGTGCGTCCTCATGGCGCACTCCACGGGTGATCGGTTGGCAAATGTGCCGAAGGATGCGGTTTCGCTCTTGTAATTTTACGACGATGATATGACGTCATTGACTTGGCATAAATATTTGTGACATCGGCATAAAAAACTTTTGGGATAAAGTCACAAATTGTGACGAAATCGGTCGAGGAACGAGCACTTGTGGGCGGCGTTGTCGCCAGCACAACTGGGTGCATCGGGTTTCTTGGGAACGAGGAGCTTCGTCGAGTGTTTTTTGCGCGCACTTGATTGTGCCTTGGTGATCCCTGTCGCCGATGATGAGAATGGACTTGCTGCCTGCGACCGAGACGTTGCTTCTGTGATGAGAACTGTCTGTCGCCGAGATGCAGGATAAACAGGATGAAGATTTCGCCGTCGTGTGGTGGATTCAGGATCAATGGGGCGTGTGAAGCAGCGATGACGACGAGAACCCCGATAGGAGGTGGAAATCACACAACTGAGTCCATGCGTTTCGAAAGACTCGACATTACTCAAGACATATCGCTCGTGTGCCCAGCATTAGCGCTGGTGCCAGGCACAATCCCTGGCAAAACGTGTTTTGAGGAGATGGCAACCGTCCATGCATCTGATGTCGAAATATGCAACAGCTGTTCTCCTATTCATGAGGTGGAGTCTCCTCGTGAAAAATGTCGGAACTGGTAGCCCACGAGCGCACTTTTATCACTGTAGTGCAAAGAGCAAGAAAGCCCCTCCAGGCGAAGGCTTACGCGGTGAATCGCAGCGGAATAGCATGCCCGTGCTGATCGCATTCACTACAAGAAGAGCTGATTGCTATCATTATTAGCGCTGGCTGGTGCTTCCAAGGAAGTGCCATGATCCCACCGACCACTGTGACTCGCGTACGGAGACTCACAGTACAAAAGTGGCCATCGGCACGTCATATATCCGGCCAAAACTTTCGCGTGATTGCCTGATAGCATTAATAACGCCTGTCATCTTTTCGACTAAACCCCTATCGCACCAGCCACTTTTTCGTTGAGATCGATGAGCAGTAAAAAGAGGAATTGCAGTTTGTGTTGAGTGCAGTATGCATGAGCTCTAGTCCTCGAAGCAAACATGCATCTGGTTGTCCAGATGGGCGTATAACCCATGTTCTTTCGTGTGCAAGCTCACCGCATCGACGCTAAATGTCACGCGAACCGATCTGCTCAAATTTCCAATGAGCCTCCCTTCAGGATCAGCGTCCCGCATCCTCGTAAATAAGCTGTTGAGATAAATAACACATCAGTATGAATACCATTCCTGACAGCTTAACGCCTTTAGCACGCAGCGTGGCCCAAGTACTCGGTTGTCGACTTGTACACGACGCCGGCGCCGAGAAGCTTGGCGCGCATAGCAGCTTGGGAGTCAGGGGCGACGGGGGCCGTCGCGTCGGAGATGACGGTCACGTCGAGGTTGAACACAGTCTTGGCATCGAAGGCTGTGGAACCGACGCAGTAGTCTTCCGCGAGACCGACGACAACGAGATTAGTGATACCGGCAGCCTTGAGGATGGTCGGCAGGGCTGTTTCGGTCGTGTGATCGTTTTCGAGCAGCCCAGAGTACGAGTCGAGGTCGGGGTTCGTGCCCTTCTGAATGATGACGTCGGTTGGAGCGGTGATAAGGTCCTTGTGAAAGTTGGCGCCGAAGAGGTTCTACGAAGCAAGGAGTCAGCAAGGAAACATGAACGACGAGAGCTTACCTGCGTGCAGTGGTTGGGCCAGAGTACCTGTACATCGCCGTTTGGCAGCGTGTATGGCTGGTAAATGTGCGCGTTGGGGTCACTGGCCCAACGGGAGTAGAAGGAAACGTGGTTGACTGGATGCCAGTCCTGCGTGAGGACCACCATGTCCCACTGGCCTTGGGCACGCAGCTTGTTGATGGCGGGGATGATGGCCTCACCGCCCGAGACGGAGAGGTTGCCGGTCGGGAGAGCAAAGTCGTTTTGGACGTCGACGATCACGAGCGCGGTCTTCTGGGCGGTGGCAATTGCAACGGTAGCGAGGGACGCGAGAAGGCGGAACATGCTTTGGGCTGGGGAAATTGGAAAGTGAATTTGGGTTAGAACTACGCCACAAGGAGCATGGGGCAAACGAAGCCAGGTGGACGGCTGAAAACTGGTTGCACCATTGGCCGCACAAAGAGTAACACACACAACCAGAGCAGCAGATGTTTCTCAAGGTACGATACAGTGTATTTTGGGAGGATGTCGCGTGGTGCCAGTTAAACGAGGAGATTTGCGATCTTCAAGCGTTTGAAGCCCATTAGCAAGGAAAAGGTGAGGACCTCCCCACGACTAGGCACGCCTTAGGCATATGTCGTACGTAGGTACGTTGCTAAAACAAGCCATTTCCCAGGTTGGGCTAAGGTAGGTTCGCCCGGATAGAAGTTGGTGAACGGTGATAAATGGTTGCCTTTTCTTTCATTGGGCAAATTTTTTAAAGTCTGGTGGAGAGAGAAATTGCGATTTGCGCAATAAAGCATTTGAGCGTCGTTTGGGGCTAGATGTCGGCATTTCTTTGATGTTGAGAGCCTGCGGTATCACATGCTTCAATTGGATCCTGCAGAGCTCAGGGAGGGAACTCCGTTTAAGCTCGCAGGAGTGCTTTTTAGCTGAGCGCTGAGATATTTTTATTTCGTATTCAATAACGATTTAACCACAGGGATAATTCTCACGTAAGAACTCAAAGCACCTCCAGGGTGAGCTGAGTACACGCAGAGTTGGCGGAAATCGTGAGCATCACAGGCTCTGGGTACGCAGACACTGTAAACTTGAAATGAACGCTCTTAAACCTTAAATTATGTTCGACAAAACGACTGGCGACATGCGTGGTACAAAGAAAGCCGCACTCGTCCTTGCAACTCTTCTTCGCTGAGTCTCGAAATAAACCCGCCAAAATTGCCACTCATACCATGCTCAGCATCAAGCACCGATAGGGCGGCTGCGTGCCTTAGTAGCGTCAACCTCTCATTTCGCTATCATTATGCGCTGATCGCAGGCCGCAACAGAATGAGGACACGCGCATTGTGAGCACTGAACTAAGCAACAAATTATTTGGGCCAGGACGTCATCATCGTCCGCAGCAAATTGACGATACATTTTGCTACGGACGATGCCGTCTGGATTCACGTCAAGGTCCACGTCCCAGGTGAACCTGGCGTCGCACACGCTTATTTGCCAAAATGGGCATGTGGAACCGGCAAAAGTTTTCACCACAACCTCGAGTCTTGCAAATTTAACTGGGACCTGGTGACCAGTGTTACTTTCCATTAGGAATTCCACTATACGGTAGCTTTCGGTTAGGAAAGCCGAGATACGTGTCGGTTAGAAGAGCCCGTCGATCGAAACGGAGACTATTTTAACCCGCCAAAGCGCGGGAGCTGATTGGCGGGATCGCAACCGGCCAGTGGCATCATATTCCACCATGTTGTGGCCCCGAGAGCAGTTCCGCGTCGCGTACAAGCAAGTGGTGTCGGACGCGCTAGACTCGAACGCGGCCAGCGTCCTCCTGCTTGTGGCCCTTGATGCCGACTCGATTGCCGCCGTGTCTATCTTGACCGCGGTGCTGCAGGCCGACATGATTGCATACTCGCTCGTGCCCGTGGCTGGCAACCAGCAGCTTGCCGACATGACGTTTTCGAGCGACATTCGCAGCATCTTCCTCATCAACTGCGGTGCCATGATCGACATTTTCTCGACGCTGCAGCTGCAAGGCCAGAACATCAAAGTCTACGTCGTGGACAGCCATCGCCCAATCCACCTCGCCAACGTCTACGACCGCCACGGCACCGTCTTCCTCTTTGACGACGAGGCGCAAGCTGAAGAAGACTTTCCCGAGGACGGCCCCGACATTGAGGCCATCGAGAATGACGAGGATGACGAGGACGACGATGATGAGGACGCGAATGACGACGAGGCCAGCGACTCGGACGGCGAGGCAGAGGTCGGCGACAACTTGGTGCAGGACGCGACCAAGAAACGCAAGCGCAGCGGCAGCGACGACTCCCTCGACGGCGAAGCTGAGGCCATCCTGGTCGGGGCACCAGACGCCGCAATAGCCGACGAGGCGATGGACGGCGGCGAATCACAGCCCACGGACAACGACGACACCGCCGAGGTGGCCTCTCGAGAAACCAAGCCAGACAAGGAAGCCAACGCCTCTGGCAGCGACGATGCCGACAGCGATGACGAAGACAACGAAGGGGTCGAGACTGAAGAAGACGAGCCCGACGTCGAGAAGGTGCCAGCCGCTGCCCCGTCCCGCGGTTCCTCCAAGCAGTAGATCTCATCTCGCGGCGTCTGAGCTCATCGCCGACTGTAGCCAGCGCCGCGTGGAAATCCTCCAGTACTACCGGGGGTCGTACTACGGTGCGCCGGCCGCAACACTCTTGTACGAGCTGGCTGCGCAGGTGAACCAGTCGACGCCAGACAAAGTTTGGTTCGCGATCGTGGGGCTCACCAAGCAGTTTGTGGCGCAGCAGATCGACGCTCACAACTACAACATGTTTGTGCAAAAGTTCCAAGACGAAGTTCTCGCACTCAACCAAGCGGTGGACGACGTCACAGACGTCGACGGCACCGCGCTGCCCACGGGTGAGCCCTCTGCCGTCCCCTTCGCGGTACTCACGCGCCCCAGTGCACGGTGGCACCATCGCCTTCGAAGAGGAGTACCGTTTCCTGCTCTACCGGCACTGGTCGCTCTACAAGAGCATGTACTACTCCAATTACGTTGCGGCCAAGCTTAAGACATGGCAGTCAGCCGGCAAAGACAAACTCGAAGTGTTCTTGGCGCGCATGGGCCTCTCTCTCAAGGAGTGCCAGCAGAGGTAGCGACCGCCGGCGCAGATCAAGGCGTCACCAAACGTAGCTATACGTTCATGTCGATGGAGCTCAAGCACAAACTCCGTGAGAAGCTGCAGGAGATTGCGCCCGAGTTCGAACTCGATGAGATCTTGTACGGCTCGTTCCGGCGGCAGTTCGGTAAGCGCGTTTGGTGGGCCAGTCCTTGACGACCCGGGTAGAGTTCAAGTATCAGTGGTGCGCGGCCGACATCGTCCACGGCATCTCGGCGCTCCTAGAAGCCCCGCCGTACTTGATCCAGAAGACAGTGGAGAAGAAGGTGCCGGACATCCTTGCGATGGACGAGTCGGTGCCATTCTGGCAGCACAGCTTCCACCTCGCGGCGCAAGCACTTCCCTGGTACGGCCGTGGTGGAGGCGCGGACTGACGACGGCGGGCAGCAAAAGCAAGCGGAGCTGCACACTGCTGGAGCAAGGCATCAAGCTCGCGATGGCAATGCAGAAGGCCGTCGTATCGATGGGCATCTCGATCCTCGACCGCAAGCTCATTGTGCGCATCAAGCACTTCCGCTACGTGTGTCTGCGCCTTAGCGAGGACGATGAAGCCATGTTCTCGCACCCGTCGACGCTCTCCAAGCTCGCGCTTTTCCTTGTGGACGTACACCGGGAGCAGGGCAAGTGGACCGGCAAGCACGCGTGCCCGTTCGTGCTGCTGTGTCACCTCAAGGCGCGCAACGTCTACCTTATCGTGGGCGTGACCTGCCCGGAGCGCGCAGGCGAGATCCACCGAAAGTACGTAGAAGACGGCGGCGCTGATGCTCACAGCGTGTGCGTAGCAAGCTCGGCACGGCGTTCAAGATGGCGGCGGCTGAGACCGGCGCAAAGTACACGCACGATGGATTCGACACGACCGTCATGGAGATCCAAATGGACGACATCCAAGGCTTCATTGAACAGCTCCACAATGTCCTCGATGCCTAGTAGTCCTAATTGTTATAGAACCTGTGCATGCAGATGTCGTGGTACTCAACGCTACAGTCAATTCGCTACATGGTAAAGCCGACTACCTATAGACTGCCCCGCAGCCAAGAGGTACAGACGCCCCACGTAGGAACAATCGTGTCCCTTTGAATGCGACTATCGCGGCTTGCGCCGACGATGCCGCCTGGTTTGGGCTAGCGGTATCCCAGCCAGCGTGAAGACGCCTTCGCCCACAACCCTTCTTCAGCGTTGCTACTGCATCATGCGCAGCTGGCAGTGGCCGCGTATGGCGCTGGTCGCGCCCTGCCCCAGCTTTTTGCAGGTCGGCACATGCGACTTGGCAACAGCCGATTGGCTGATCATCCGGATGCTATCCGGTCATTGCGAATAAGATGTTGGAGCGCGAGGACGTCGGAGTTTACGCGGTGCCTCCCCCGGCCGCGGTGGATGGCGTCATGACGGAAGACGAGCTTCAAGTGCTGGCTGCAGGCGAGAGCTTCCTGCTCACGCTCTCATCGACAGTATACTTCTGCAGCGGAGACGACGTAAAGTCGCTGCCGTTCCTTCCTGGGACGAGCGCAATGAGCGAGGACGGCAAGACAGTCCTGGGCTGGATCAACCCGAGCTGTGTGTCTGTATACTACGAGGGATGCGCGCTCATTTCCCGCGTCGTGGAGATCCCCTCGACGCCGCTGCGCACGTTCCTCCTTCGAAGTCGGGTCGTCAGTTCGTCGCTCTTCGAGTTCGTCCTCCTCGTGGTCTGCTCGGCGGGTCACGTCGTGCTCCTGCGGATCCAAAACACGATCGAAACGAGCCTCGAGCTCGCAAACCTGACGCAGTGGCACCCCACCATCACGAGCGTGGCGCTAGACGCCGGTGTGTTCGTTGTCGCGGGCGGTGTCCGCAGCTCCAGCGCGCACATGGCTCTGGCATCGAGCTTGAGTCTCTGGAAGATCACACTCAATGGCGAGCCGTCTATGGAGCTCCAAGATTTCACGACTGTGCTTGGTGACGACGCGTCCGTCGCCCAGCTCGAGCTCGAGAGCAACGCTGCCGGCTCCGCGGGCTTGTGGGCCGCGGCCAAGTCCTTCCTCGGGCTTCCAGCCGAGGCCGAGGCAGTTGCGCCCGGTCACGTCACGGGCCTCGCCATCTCCCCCGACGGTAGTGCTATCGCACTCCTCGATCGCGCCGGCCGCGTCTCCCTCCGCACGGTACCTGCTTCCCATCGCTCTATTCCCAACGCCTTCCATAGGTCGACACCTGCGCCGTTGCGGTGCCCTGGACGCTTGTGCTCGACGCCTTAACGCGCAGCGTCTGCTGGTTCGGTGCGCAGCTCGTACTCGGCCAACTGGGCGGAGCATTGGTCGTGTGCCCCGGGGTCCCCGCGCCGGCCACCTTTGAACCCGAGGTGCTGCAGGGCCACACGCCGGACGTAGCGAGCGCTGCCGTTGTGCCCCGGGGCGCGTCGGGCTTTTACCTCGCCAGCGTGGGCTCCGGGGGCAGCGTGCATATCGCCGCCTTCGCGGAGCTGCCGGTCGCCGACGTGCTTCAGCGGCGCATTGCACTCGGCCACTTTGACGCCGCGCTGGCGCTCGCGGTGGAAGCGGCGCTGGACACGGATGACGTGCACAAGGCTGCGGCTCCGACCGTCGCAGACGTAGCCACACGTATCGAGCGCCACCTGCGCCACGTCGGCGACACGTCGTGGGTCCAGCACACGGTGGCGGCGACGCTGCCCGAGACGGCGGTCGACTGTGCGCGGCTGTGGCGCTTCGGGCTCGAGCTTGATCCGTCGTTCACCGTGCTCGCGCGACTGTTGGACCTGCTTGAGACGTTTCTCGCGCTCGTGCACGTGGAGACTGCGGGCACGCCGCCTCCGTCGCTTGACGCGCTCGCGGCCAACGCGTCGCTCGCGCCCTTCTTCCACCCGCACCTACTGGAGGCCTTCATGGACGCCTCGACACGGGACACGGCCACGGCGCTCGCCCGCGACGGCCGTGTCGCCGCGCTCGGCGTGCTCCTGGAGCGCTACGGCCTTGAGCTGCTGCCCGACCGCCTCGCGCTGCTCTCGGAGCTGCCGCTGTGCCTCGAGCCGGCCGCGTACGCGTCCTTGCTCCCAAGCCTCCCGGCCGACCTCGCTGACGCAGCTGCGCCGTACTACACCTGGCAACACGGTACGCGCCGTCGTGGGGGCGCTGCCGACCGACAAGTTGTAGGTTGCTCGAAGCCGGCGCTTCTGCGGCCGATCCCCGGTCTCGCGCTTGACGTGGCTGAGTGGGCAGCCCTGGCGGAGCCACCACCAGCGCAAGCTGCCGCACTTGCCGACTGGTTCTGTGCGCGGGCGGTCGCGATGGAAACGCAGTTCGGCCAGCTCGATGGCGCCAAGGCGCTGCTGGACCTGGCGGTCGACTGCCTCGGCCCGGCCATCGACCTGCCAGGTGCGCAGCAATCGCCGGTTACGGCGCTCACGTCTTTCGTAGGCGTCGACCAAGTGGCGGTGCTTCATGGCCACGTTGCGGCCTTTGCTGCGTTTGTTTATGACTGCGGTGTTGCCGTCCCGCTCGAGTGGACGCTCGGCCATTGGCTCGCGCTCGCCGACGCGGAGAAGCTGGCGCCGCTCGTGGCGCAGCCCGTGGCCGTCACAGCCGCCGTGGCCGCCCACCAGCTCTTCACGGAGGCGCAGCTCGCAAAGTTCCTCGGTGCGCTCGACGTCAACGACGCGGCCACTCTGCGCTACGTGGCTGCGGTCGTCCAAGCGAGCTGCCCTCGGCGCGCCGACCGCATCCTGTGCAGCGACGCTCTGCTCGTGGAGACAGCGCTCAGCGCGTGCTTTGGCTTTACACTCGCGGGACGCAACGCACCGCAAGACACGATCGAGCTCGCGTGGGCCATCTTCGAGTCGCTACCGGCGCACGCTCCTCCTGGCGACGCCGTGCTCGCCGCACTCATGGCACAGGTACGTCCAGCCACATGGCCACCGCCTCACGTCGCGCAGGTGGACGAGCTGCAGGCGCTCATGGACGGCATGGAACGCTGCGCCGCGTACGGCCTCCACTATAGCCCCCAGGAGCTGCAAACGCGGGCGACTGACGAGGCGTTTGCAACGACCACGCTCGAGCACCTAGGCGCGTGCGCGGCCGATGCGGCGCGGGCGGTGGCCGACGCGCGGGACCTCGCAGAGCTAGTGTTTTTGTGCCTCTCGCCTGACCGCGCCGCCGCCATCGTCCTTGGCTCGGTCCTCGCACTGCCGATGGACGACGTGCCGCCGACGTTGCAGACGTTGCTACCAACTGACGCGGCGCCGCTGCTGCTGGCCGCTGCCCAAACCCACGTGCAGCGGGCCAACGGCGCGGCCGCTCCAAGCCTCACGCCCGCGCGGACTCTGCTGGCATGGACGCCGCCGGACGACGATCGCGACGCGCTGCTAGGCGTGCTTGATGCGGCGCGCGCGCTCGAAGGCTGGACCCACGCATCGTGCGCGCCCAAGGAGCTTCTGGCCAAGACGCCGGCCGCGCGCCTCGAGCTGCTCCACGACGTCTTTGTGCTGTACCCGGATAGCGGCGTCGCGGACCACGCTGCAGATCTCGCCGCCTGGCTGCAGCTTCGCGACGCCGAGTGGCAGCTCTGCGTGTGGGCTGCGTACGCGCTGCTGCAGACGCGGCACTTTGAGCGCGCACTGGTCGCCACGACGGATTTGTTGACCGCGTTGCCGGCCGCCGCCGACGCCCGCAGCGTTGTGCTGTCGCTGGCGCTCGACGTCGTGAGCTGCGCGGGCTGCGTCGACTGGGCTGCGCGCGCGGCCGTTGCTGCTCGGGCACTTGTGCACGCTGCCGACCCGGCGCTCGAGGCGGCGTTGCTCGGCTGGCAGAAGAAGCTGCGCGCGTGCGCTCGGGCGGCGGCGCTTCTTGAGCTCTCTGCCGCCGACCTCGCGAGCTTCGACCAGCAAACGCCTGAGGCCGCGTGGTTGCTCGAGCAGCTTGCCGCGTATGAGGAAGTCGTTGCTGCCGTGCCGGCTGCCGTGCTGACCGCGAGCCAAGTGGCGCTGCAGCTTGCCACGGCCTACGCGCCAGATTCCACGCCGCCGCTGGCCGCGCTTGAAGCCGTGGCGCGGGCCAGCCTCGCGGCACTCACACCCGGCGACGACCCGACGCTTGTTCTCGCGTACGTGGCAGCGCTACCGTCGGCGACGGCCCACGCGCTGTGGCTCGCGCACTTTGAGCAGCACGCCCAGCAGGCCGAGGCGCAGGCGTGGATCGCGGCGCTAGCGGCGGCGTCGCTTGAAGGCACGGCGTTCGCGGCGGCGTTCGCGACGCTCGAGACGGCGTCGGCACACACGGCACAGGTGGACAAACTCGCGGCCGCATCGCCGTCGCTAGACCGCGCGCGCTTCGAGGTGGACGAGGACTACCGCTACGACGCCCTCGCGACGACGCTGCGCGGCGACCCGGGGCTCTTTCCTGACGCACTCGAAGTCGTTGCGCAGTACGCCATGGAGCCGTGGCAGCTTGCGGTGCAGTTCGTCGAGGCGCTGCTGCTGTCGCCGGCACCGCGCGAGATCGAGCTTAAAAAGGCGCAAACGCAGCTGCCGACTCAGACTACCGTGCTCGCGCTCGCGCTTTCGCGGCCCGGGCCACTCGTGCAGCGGCTGCTCCGAGGCACGTACGTCCGTGTGCCACACGCGGATCTCGTGGCGCTCGAGTACCTCTGGCGGCTCGTGTCGCTCGCGTGGCAGCAAGAGCCGACGCTGTCACTGCCGCTGCCGATCGACCGCGTCAAGCTGCTCATTCCGTGCGCACGTGAACTGCGCAAGCTCGGCGTGACCGTCGACTTTAAGGCGTTCGCAGGGCTTGACCTGGACCTGCCAGCGCAAGCTGCGGCTGGCGTCCAGGCGCTGGTGCCCGTGCTCACGGGTCATAACATTCGACTTCTCGCCAACATGCTCAAGAAGGTGCACGGCGTGGCCACCTCAAGCGTCGTGCTAATCTACCTCGACTGCGTGCTGGCACGGGCAACGGCGGACATCGCGCTCGCATACGAGTCGTGCGCGCCTTTCGCATCCGGCCTCTCGACGGACCACCTGCTCACCTTTCTGCAGCTGCTGCTCGACCCCACGCGCTGCCTCACGCTGCACGGCCACGTCTTCCGCACGCCGACGGCTGTGGCGCCCAGCGTTGCGCCTCGGAAACGCCTCGAGATGCTTGAAGACACGTACGCCCTCGTGACCGCCCGCGCCGACAAGCAGAAGGGCGTCGCCTTCCTCGAGGCGCAGGCTCCTGCGCTCGCGCTCGCCGCGCTCCTCGCTGACTGGGGTGTCGTTGCCGACATTGCCTTTCCGCTTCGAGACCCCGCTGCGCTGCCGCTGGCTGCGTGGCTGGCAGCGGATCTCAGCCTCGCGCAGTGCCACGTGCTCGTAGCTGTCGCAGCGCGGCTCGGCGTTGACGTGGAAGCGGCGTGGGCCGCCAGCATTGACGCCGCGTTAGCACTACCGGATGCCGCCCTTGCAGCCTACTGCCGCGCCAAGTGGCACGACGCAGCGCCGCCGGCTTGGCTATCGCGCGTGCGAATGCCGGGCTTCAAGGCGCTGGCAGGCGATGCGCCTACTGCAACGGAGGCTGCGTGGCTACAGTGTGTGCAAACGCGCGTCAAGGTGTCGGCCCGCGCACACGCGCTCCTTGCCGTGCTGGCGGCATCCGTACCAGCGTCCAAGCTCCGCTCTGTGGACCTCTCGGCGATGCAAGCGGCGGCGGCCATCGTAGCCACGCTCGCCGCTGTGCAGCCGGCCGCCGACTTTGCGCCGTTCGAGGCCGACGTCATGGCCGACCTTGCACCGCTGCTGGCCCACGCTGTGGCTGTTGTCCCCGACACGCCCGCCGGCAACGACGCCCTCCGCCGCGTGCTGCAGCAGTGGCAAGCCTTTCACGGCGTCGCTAGCCGGGGGTCGTGGGCGACCGAGCGAGATGCTGCCACTGAGCGGCGCCTCGGGCTCGAATCAGCTGGGGCCAACGACCCCAACGACAGCGACGGCCTGGCGCCGCTCTGGCAGTTGCTCTGGCAGCGCCGCGGCTGGGCCATTCCAGAGCTCGCGGCACTGCTGCAGGCAGACGCCATGGCCTACGCAAGTCTCCGGGAAGCGGACGTGCACCAGCTCATGACATCGCTGCCAACGGGGCGCGTTGCCCTCGGCCTCCTCTCGCCGTTCGCGTCCGTGCACGAGCTCGTGTGGGACGAGCTTTTGGCGGCTACGGCGACGCCGACGACGCTTCTCGACACGCAACTCATTCTGCTGCGCTTCGAGGGCTGGTCGCAGTTGCCGGTGCCGCTGCTGCACAACGCCCTCACAGCCAACCGGTCGCCGTCGGAGCGGGGTGAACTCTGGCTCACGACCAGCGTGGCGTTTCTGGTACTCGGGTTGCTGCGCCAGCAGGACTACGTGAGCGCTAGCCGGGCCATGGCCGCATTTACTAACCTACACCCGCTCCTGCAAAACAACCTTGACGCCGGACTGCATCTGCTGCGCAACTACGTCCGCGCCGTGCGCCCTGATGACATTCCGCCGACGTGGGCCCGCCACTGGGAGTTGGTCCGTCGCGAGGTCGAAGCTGCGCTGCCGTGAGACTCGGCGTCTCCGACCGCCACAAAGTAACACCGAACGTCGTCTTGATGGTCATTCGAGTGATGAGTGACAAGCATTGTTTTCGCCGGCAACGAAGGATATCCATTGTTATCGCTGGCAATCTTTTCGAGACGACGGTGTAATCCAGCGCCATGTATTACGCTTGTGGCGTGTCCACAAACGGTGCCAGGCGGTGAGTCATCTCCCTCGTCCATACTGGCGCCAAGACATTTCGACTCCATGCGCCCGTAGAGATGAGGTCGCATTCGTATCGTCATCCACGTGCTTGCACTCTGCTTGTACCTTCAACTTCGATATTCTGCGTCATTGCTTACATGAGTCATTGCTCAAGCCCCGTTCTTTTTGTCTAAAATAACCTCTATAAATCGATATACGCGTACATTTAGTGCGATCACCGAGTGATGACTCGGTCGCCACCTGCGACACCGCGAACAAGGCACGAGCCAACCAAACACCGGCGTCTTCTGAGGCATTAAAACGCATACAAAGCCATACAAAAAAGACGTTTTCTGAAAGCAACTGCAACTACATACCAACCATAAGGTGCAAATTGTAGAAACGATGCATAGTTAGCAATGGCCTTCAATGATGCCGCCTGGCGCGGCTTTTCGGCATTCGCACATTAGCTGGCTCGATGGCATCCAACGTCGCGCTGATCGCCAAGCGCCTCGACTCGCTTCCGATCCGAGGCCTCCTGGGCGTCTCGGGCTACTATTGGGGCCTGCTGCTCAAGACCGGTGTTGGCTGGGGCATGGATTCGCTCGACACCTTCCTCTTTACGTACCTCGGCTCTCACGGATGGCAAAAGAGCATTGTCAACTACAACATTGAGACCAAGGTCATGACGCCGCTCAATGGGCATCAGCTTGGTCTCCTCGGCTCGGCGTCTTTTGCTGGCTCCTTCTTTGGCGCTATCATGTTTGGGCAACTTGCTGATGTCTTTGGCCGCAAGCCCATGTTCATGATGACGCTGCTCGTGTTCATGACGGCGACGCTCATCTGCGGTGCCGCCGACAGCTACGGCATGCTTCTTTCCTTCCGCTTCATCGCAGGCTTCGGTCTCGGTGGTGAGCTCCCCGTTGCGTCGTCCCTGGTACAGGAGCTCACGCCCGCCCCTGTGCGCGGCCGCATCATCGTGCTCCTTGAATCCTTCTGGTCCATCGGCTCCATGGGTGCTGTGCTCATGGCGTTCGAGCTCGTCAAGGTTGTTTCGTGGCGTAGTGTCTTCTACCTTTCGGCTGTTCCTGCGCTGTACGCCGTCGCCATTCGCATCATGATCCCCGAGTCACCAAAGTGGTTGGCTAACGTCGGCCGCATGGATGAAGCCGAGGCCATCGTTACCAAGATTGAGGCTGCCCATGGCGTCGTGCACGACAAGGAGTCGGAGAAGGCTGAGGTGGCGCAGTCGAGCGAGTCGTCTGGCTTCCTCGATGTCAACGGGCTTTCAATGCTTGAGCGCATCTCGCTTATGTTCCGTGGCGAGTTTCTCCGCCGCACCCTCGTGCTTTGGACAGTCTGGATCTGCCTTGCCTTCTCGTACTACGCCATTTACGTGTGGTTGCCGTCTCTTCGATCAAAAGAGCCCGGTGGCTACAACCTCAACGGCTCGACGGGGACCATGATCTTCATTATCTTTTGGCAATTCCCGGGGTACTTCTCGGCCGCCTACCTCGTCGAAATCATCGGCCGCAAACTCACCCTTGTCATCTACTTGCTTGGGTCGTTTGTATCTGCTATGGCCTTCGGCTACGTCGCCAACACGCAGACGAACCTCATGGTCACTGGCGCCTTTATGAGTTGGTTCATGCTCGGCTCTTGGGGTTCACTTTACGCGTACACGCCTGAGAACTATCCGACGCCCATCCGTGCCATGGGCGCCTCGTACCCCGTCGCTGTGTGCCGCATTGGCTCCATCGCCGGCCCGTATGTCGTCCCTATCATGATTGAGGCCAATTGGTCGAGCAAGACAATCATGTGGGTCTGCTCCAGCTGCTTGCTTCTCGCCTCCGTCGTGCTCTTTTTGTTCGGCTTTGAGTCGCGAGGACAAAACGTCGAATCAGCGCCGCGCGTCGAAGCCTACCTCAAGGAGAAGGCCGGGCAGAACGCCCCGATTCTCTCCCCGCAGTTTGACGAAGCGTAGTAGTTGTGTGCAGCGTCTAAGTTACCTTTATTGTTATAAACTCATTCTTCAAACTTCACGCGATCGGGCTAACGCGGATTCGAGCCCTGGGCTTGGGGGCTCCATTCACCGGTTGGTGAGCACCGCCACCCGACTGGCGCTGTGTCTCTGCCGCGAAGCAGGAAGGTCGGGAACAAACCCCAGCCATTGTCATACGCTGCACATTGGAATGGTAAGCCTTGCACGGTGGGTCAATGCGGCAGCCTGTTGGTGCGACGCCGAGATGGGTGGTTTGTGGGTGTCGCCAGGCTCCGAGGTGTCGTGAGCATGAGCAGCTCCAGGGCAAAGTGCAAAGTCGCAGACAGGCTGCTGAAGCTCATTTTTCGAGGAGCTCTCCCCGGTAGTTGGTGTCTTTACAAGCGTTGCGAATTGTGCAGGAGCTCGTGCAGGAGGTCGTGCTGGACGCTGATGAACTGAGAACGCGAATCCATCAAGTCTCACAGTATTGATCATCGGGTGTTGCGATGACCATTGCTGGGAGGCGACGACAGAGGGTCGTGAATTGGTCATGAAGAGAGCCACAGAATGGCGTTCTCAATTGTACCTGCGTCGCTCGAGTTCTGCTTGCTGGAGCCTTCGCACCATCGCAAGAGATATGCCAGAGGGAAATGAAGTGACTGGCGCCTCTACTGACTGCGATCCCTTGCACCCATCTGCCAAGAGTGGGACGATCAGCTGATGACTCACCCGGTGAGTCATTACGCACCAAGGTGATCGCACGTTCGGCCGACCGGTCGAAGCTAGCTTTGTGCCCAGGCTTTCCCACGACACACAACTCTCCGACCTCCAGAGTGAAACTTAGTCGCCTACGG
This sequence comes from Achlya hypogyna, assembly GCA_002081595.1. Lineage (NCBI taxonomy): Eukaryota > Oomycota > Saprolegniomycetes > Saprolegniales > Achlyaceae > Achlya > Achlya hypogyna. Next base: position 46,079 of record JNBR01000090.1, on the reverse strand, counting down.
AGACCTGGTAGCATGACTGCAGCAACGACCATGCCTGACCGCTCTCTGCCCCCCGTTCCCCCTCTGCTGAGCAAACATTGAAGCGCCACCATGTGCCTCTTTCCGACTGTCGCCAGTCCATTCCATCCAAAGAGCATGGCACCGTCTATACCCCTGTTAGAAGCCGCCCGCGCGGCAGCCGTGGGCGGTCACGTGGCCGCGCTGTCGCGCTCGGGTGCGTGGCTGTGCAGGCACCGTCGGCGCCATCCTGTCCTTAGCACGATCTCACGCACGCCGACAGGCGGGTTGCTCAGATTTGAAGAGACGACGTCATAACCTCTCAGAACACATACCCCTGAGCATTGCATGCGATGACTCATCGTGCTCCGCGGCGTAACTAACGGGTTTACCTCTCAAAACGCATAGCCTGATCCGGCGTCGGCCAAGTTCAACGAATGCGCCAGGACAGCTCGGGACCTGCTCGATGGGTGGCGAACGAGAGCTCATTGTCGAATTTCGCCGGTCTTAGCCATGTCCAGCAACCTCCAGCAGATCACTCACCGCCTCGACAGCCTGCCCATCCGCGGCTGGCTCGGCGTCTCGGGCTACTACTGGGGCCTGCTCGCAATGACAGGTTTTGGATGGGCCATGGACTCAATGGACACGTTCCTCTTTACTTACATCAGCGCCAAGGGTTGGGCTGTTGACATCAAGAACGGCGACGGTTCGAAGCTCAACGGCCACCAGATGGGTCTGCTCGGGTCGGCGGCCTTCGCCGGCTCGCTCTGTGGTGCCGTGCTCTTTGGTCAGCTCGCTGATCTCTACGGCCGCAAGCCCATGTTCATGGCGACGCTGCTTGTCTTCCTTCTCGCGACGCTTGTGTGCGGTGCCGCCGACAGCTACGGTGTCCTCCTCGCTTTCCGCTTTATTGCGGGCTTCGGTCTCGGCGGTGAGCTCCCTGTCGCCGCTGCCCTCGTGCAGGAACTCACGCCTGCTGCTGTGCGCGGCCGCATTATCGTGCTCCTCGAGTCCTTCTGGTCCATCGGCTGTATGATCGCCGTCCTCCTCGCGCTCGAACTCACCAAGGTCTTGTCGTGGCGAACCGTCTTTTACATCTCGGCGGCCCCTGCCTTGTATGCCGTCGCCATCCGCTTCATCGTGCCCGAGTCGCCAAAGTGGCTTGCGACGGTCGGCCGCATGGAGGAGGCCGAGGCTATCGTTACTAAGATCGAGACTGCCCACGGTGTCGTGCACAACAAGGACGCGGAGTTGGCCAAGGTGTCGAACGTGGCCAACTCGACGTTTGACGTCTCGGGCCTGACAGCGTTTGAGCGCGTTGCCCTCATGTTCCGCGGCGAGTTCCTCGTGCGCACGATTGTGCTCTGGACGGTGTGGATCTGTCTTTCGTTCACGTACTACGCCGTGTACATTTGGCTGCCGGCGCTGCGCTCCAAGGAGCCCAACGGCTACAACCTCAACGGCTCAACGGGCACCATGTTCTTTATCATCTTCTGGCAGCTGCCCGGCTACGTCTCGGCGGCCTACCTCGTTGAGATCATCGGCCGCAAGAAGACGCTCGCCATCTTCCTCGTCGGCGCCTGCGTGTCGGCCATCGCCTTCGGCTACGTCAAGAACACGCAGGCCAACTTGATGATCGCCGGCGCATTCATGAGCTGGTTCATGCTCGGTGCCTGGGGCTCGCTCTACGCGTACACGCCCGAAAACTACCCGACGCCCATCCGTGCCATGGGCGCTTCGTACCCGTCGGCCTTCAGCCGCATCGGCGCCATCGCCGGGCCGTACGTGATCCCCATCATGATCGAGGCCGAGTGGTCGAGCAAGACCATCATGTGGGTGTGCTCGGGCGTGCTGCTCTTCGGCACGGCCGTGCTCATCGTCTTCGGCTTCGAGACCCAGGGCCAGAACGTCGAGGAGGCACCCCGTGTCTCGGCCTACCTCGCCGAGAAGCGCGGCGCGGGCGTCGCGATTCAGTCGCCCGTGCGCGACGAAGCTTAAGCTCGAAGTGCATCTAATTTATATTGGCGCTTGATTTTGAGATGATTTGCGATCGGTGTCGGTGGCACAGCGCATGACGATAACGCGCGATGGTGCCGATCTCGTTAGGTGACGTCGTTCGGTGCGGTGGGAAGGGCGCAGCTGTTCGGTGAGGCGTCCAGCGCGACACGGCGCTTGGGACCTGAGGTCGGTCCGTGGCAAAGCAGCGCGGACCCGCGATGAAGGCTCCAGTGAGCGTTCAGTAATCGAGCGAGCGGCATCGGCCCATCGCAGACGCATCTCGCCGGAACGAGATGATCGCTGGTGGCCGCCACCCGATCGCCGTCATGGCGCTTCCTCCGAGAAGTGTCAAGAGAAGGAGAAGCTTCCCTCGCATGATTTCGAGTGGTGGGTGGCTGGCTTTGCTGCCAAGGGCCACATCCACCGCCAACGCGTGCGTCAATCCACACTGTCCTTCTGCTGGTAGCGTATAACTAACGGCATCCCCCTCGCCAGCTTCAGCAGGCGCACCAAGCAAGAGGCGTTGCAACGACGTTCGTCGCCACCACGAGCGATGCATCGCACCAGTGCCAGTCCTTTCCGCCGACTCGCCATCGCTGTGAACCTCCTGGGGCTCATGCAGGTGGAATGACTCATTCGCACGTTGAAGAGGAGAGTTCCGAAACCTCGCAGACCTGATGCGTCCCATGGCTCTGGGGACAGGGCGCAGATCATGCGCGATATCAGCTGGGCCAGATCGTTGAGCTCATTGTGGCTGGCGAGCTCTCAAGCCACAGTACATTTCACCCACTCGACGCAATGTCTTCGGTTCAGACCATCGCCCATCGCATCGACTCTCTGCCGATCCGCGGCCTCCTTGGCATCTCGTCCTACTACTGGGGCTTGCTGCTCAAATCGGGCATCGGCTGGGCCATGGACTCGATGGACACGTTTCTCTTCACGTACCTCGGCGGCCACGGGTGGAAGGTTGATGTGCACAATGCCGACGGTTCGAAGCTTACGCCCCACGAGCTTGGCCTTCTTGGTTCGGCGGCCTTTGCCGGCTCGCTCGTTGGTGGCATCTTCTTTGGCTACATGGCCGACGCCTTTGGCCGCAAGCCCATCTTCATGGTCACGCTTCTCGTCTTCATGCTTGCGACGCTCGTGTGCGGTGCTGCTAGCACCTACGCCGTACTTCTTGCCTTCCGCTTCATCGCTGGCGTTGGCATGGGCGGCGAGCTCCCCGTGGCGTCTACGCTCGTGCAGGAGCTGGCGCCTGCGCCCGTGCGGGGCCGCATCATCGTATTGCTCGAGTCGTTTTGGTCCATTGGCGCCATGATCGCCGTCCTTCTCGCCTTCGAACTCACCAAAGTGGTGTCGTGGCGCGTCGTCTTTTACCTTTCGGCGATTCCAGCTCTCTACGCCGTGGTCATTCGGTACTGTATTCCCGAGTCGCCCAAGTGGCTCGCTAGCGTCGGCCGCACCGAGGAAGCTGAGGCCATCGTCGCCAAGATCGAGGCCGCGCATGGTATCACGGCTGACCAGGACGGGCCCAAGGTCGTCGCCACCGTGGCCGTGGGCATGGACACATACAACATCTCGGGCCTTGCGCCCTACGAGCGTGTGGCGCTCATGTTCCGCGGCGAGTTCCTCGTGCGCACGCTCGTGCTTTGGGTCGTGTGGTGGTGCCTCTCCTTCACGTATTATGCTGTGTACATCTGGCTGCCGGACCTACGCGCCAAGGAGCCCAACGGGTACAACCTCAACGGCTCGACGGGCACCATGTTTTTCATCATCTTCTGGCAGCTTCCGGGGTATCTCTCGGCGGCTTACATCGTCGAAGTCCTTGGGCGCAAGGTAACCCTGGCCACGTACCTCGTGGGCGCCGTTGTCTCGGCCCTCGCCTTCGGCTACGTCGACAACACACAGACGAACATCATGATTGCTGGCGCCTTCATGAGCTGGTTCATGCTTGGCGCCTGGGGCGCCTTGTACGCGTACACCCCCGAGAACTACCCGACGCCCATCCGTGCCATGGGCGCTGCCTACGCGTCGGCATTCAGCCGCATCGGCGCCACAGCAGGCCCGTACGTGGTGCCCATTATGGTCGGCAACGGATGGGCGGGCAAAACCATCATGTGGGTCTGCGCAGGCGTTCTTGTCGTCGCCGTCGTTGTCCTCGTGCTCTGTGGCTTTGAGTCGCGCGGCCAGAACGTTGAGTCGGCTCCCAAGGTTGAGGCGTACCTCAGCAAGCGTCTCGGTGAGCCTCGTATGCAAGAAGTCATCGCGACTCCTGTCCATGACAACCAAGCATAGCTAAGGTAGCATCAAGTCGATTTGATATGCGATAAACTCTGTGCGAATCGAACTTGATTCAAGTTTCTCGCCACCGCTTTGGTGCTTTGCTTTGGAGCAATGAATTTCAAAAGCGTGTACCATTGATGCGCCCAAGTGCATCGCGCGTCGTGCGGCAGCAACGCTCTCCAGTGAGTGAACGAGTTCACCTCGACACCCAGTCACGGATTGTCGATGGCCGCCCATTTTGTTGATGGCACCGATGGGTTACGACCTGCGTTGCTTGAAAACCGCAAGCACATGCAGCTGAACGGTGACGCAGTGTTGCCACCTCCATCATTGATGCTGCTGCCACTCCGACGTCGCTTTCATGGAAACGATTTGTCGGCTCAAATCTCGTGACCGCCCAAGCCACAAGACCGCGATCGGGTTCGACCGTGTGATCGACTGCACCTGCGGCGATGCCGCTTTGTTTGTAGCACTTGGCTCCATGCATTGCAAGTCCGGACTCTTATAAAAGCGATGACTAAGTTGCCTCGGCAACGATGAAGGTGCGGAGTGCAGACGTGTGCGATGACTCTTGTACGGCGCAAGACGTTCCACTTGACCACTGCGTCTTGATTTTGTGGGTTCCAAGGCCGCAGTCACACTCGGAGGTTGTCTGCAAGGCCACTCAGCCCACTTGAGCTGAACGGCGCGCAGCAACAAAAGGAAGCGCATCCACCTTCAGCGCCATGAGCAAGAGATGACTTGATTGCAGGCGAAGAGCCGTGTCTGAACACATCCCTTGCAAACCTCCTCTACGACGTTTTGCTCGACACCAATGGCAGACCTCTCCTGATTGAGATGTCGCTGGGGAAACGAATGCAGTGAAAGCGTCTATGGGCTGCAAAGCGCTTACAAGAACGAAAGCACAGCGCGAGTCGCCGGCCGTATCCAGTGGCCGTACTTCCAGCACATGACTCCCTTGAGCTGACGGTCCGGGCGCTTCCACAACGCGTCCGTGACGGTCTCGCTGTGGGAGTGGAGGCGCTTGTACTCGTCCCTGAAGGTGGCTTGGAGCACCGGGTCCTTGGTGAAAATGTACACCTAGCACCTCGTGTGAGCAATGCCGCAACCTTGCACACCCCACCTGGGACTCGAGGTCGCGGCCGTACGAGCGCTGGCCAAAGTTGGAGCTGCCGACGATCGTCAAGTCCACGGGTCCGTCGGGTGCCGAGTGCACCCAAAGGCCCTTGCCGTGGAAGGTCCAGTTGGGGCGGTTGTACTCGCGCAGCGTGAGCAGATCACGGTCGAAGCGGTCGTAGAAGTTGGCTTCGATGAGCGAGTACGCCATGGGCAGCGCGCCCTTGATGCCATTGCCGTTGAAGAAGCCGTTGGCCGACGGTGCCGCTGTGAGCACATCCAGCGCGAGCCCCCGGTCAACAAGGGCCTCAGTAAGGAAGGGCGGGAAGTTGAGGTAGCCCGAGGCGATGTCGATCGAGGCAGCGGCGGGTAACAGTGCGACAAGCCGCGACAGTGTGTGCTGGTCCTGCAGTACGCGCAGAGGGGAGAACTGGATCGTTGGCATGAGCCACGTCGTCGCGTTTGACGGCTCCGTCACAGACGGAAATTGCTGCAGGTCGCTGAGCGCATTTGCGAACTCGGCGGCATCGGCCGCTGGAGGCGACACGACAGGAGCGCCGGCTCTGTCGATGGCAACTGCGTGAGCGTGAGTGGCCATTACCTACGACACAGCTAAGCCAGACCCCACAGGCTGGACGCACTTCGACAAACGTGTGGTAGAACAAAGCCAGGTGCCGCGACTCAAGCTGCACGTAGCGGTCCTGGCGCTGAGTAAAGTAGTCGCCACTGAGGTTGGCGCCAGACATGATGAGTGTGTCGTCGCAGAGATACACCTTCGAATGTGAGACGCCGATGGTTTCGTCGAAAGGCGGTGGCAGGCGCTTTGCGGCCCAGTGCTCGAGCTGTGGCACGCGGTACAAGTGGAGCCGGACATTGGCCGGGTGCGCGGCGAGGAGGGGTTGAAGCACGGCCACCGAGCTGTTGCGCGTGTTGCCGCCGCGCTGGCCGCGCGAGTAGTCGAGAACGATTGTCACTTCGAGCTGAGGATTCGCAGCCACGGCCTCCACAAGCGCTGCCACAAGGCCACGGCTGAGTTCGTCCGTGCCTATGTAGAGCGACGACAAGCTAATGCGCCGAGTAGCGTGGCGAATGTTGTGCAACAGCCGGTCATAAAACTCCGTCGGTGACTGGAGCACCGATATGGCATCGCTCGCAATCGGGAAGGATGGGTTTGATAACGCAAGGTCGTCGAAAGCCGCCTCAACGGTCAACTGGGGGCTCGGCATCGCTCAACACTTGTACGCTGCCACTCGTATTTTGTGTGCCATAAACACTTGTGGATTAGCATAAAATGACACAAAAATTATGGCTGAACCCACGCAACGCGTTTGGAGCGCAAAATCGATTTGCGTGAAGACCGAGCGCATCGCAGCGCATGAAGATCGAGCGGTGATTCACCATGACCATGATTACATTTTGCCCATATTCTTACCCGTATTGCAGTCACCGTTGACATCTAAATGAGGGAAGATATTAGTCTCGAATCTTTTCGTTACGACGTTGAAATATTTGAAAATACGTGAAATTAGACCCAGTGAATTCCAGGATTTGTGGTGGATCCAAGTATCAGTAGACGGACAACTAAGGCCAATGCATCGCAACTTGCTCATCTATTTTCCCGAGTCTCCTTGGGGTCCGGGCGCTAGGGCTATCGATGCCATCCGTGCACGGAGAAGAGGCCATATTTTTTATTCCCATGCCAGAACCTGTCACAACTTATGAAAGTGCATGCCACGCCCATGCCATACTTGCCACTGTATTGTGAAAACCTTTCGGAAGAGATCCCTATGATTTTTTATGTGATAGTATATCGATTTTAAAAGGAAATCGTCAGTTCTGGCATAAAATGCGACGCAGTTTTCAAGTCTCGCCGCGATGAGCCAATTCCAGCAGCAGCGCTACAACCGCGATCAACAGGAAGCCGACCTCGACGAGGTCCTCGTAGGTGCCCGCCACCTTAACAACCACGCCAAAGCCATCAACGGCGAAGTCGTCTCGCAGAACCACCTCATTGACGGACTCGGCGAAGACGTCGAAGCTGGCGCTGCCGAGCTGCGCTTCCAGGCCGAGAAGGCGATGCTCGTGAACAAGCAAAAGAAGAAGGTATGCACTGTCAACGTTTTGTGGCGATGTCATGTTTTGTAGATGTGCTGGTACTACGGCGTCATTGCTGTTCTTGTGGTCATCCTTATCGTACTCTACGTTATGTACGTTTGGAGATACGTGAACCCTTGGGCTCATATGCCGTATAGTCCTCTTTAACGTAGCTTCGTCGCCGCCGAGACTATTTTTCCTATGTAATGCTAGAGCTATCCCAATCGTCGACTCCACGCTGATGTCGGTGCACTTTTTGCAAATCTTGACAACCATAGTCGCACCGCTAACTCGTGTGGGCGAGTATTTTTTACTCCTTCAGCGCCGCTTCGGATTGATGCCAGTGAAAGGGTGGTGCACCGCAGACTGCGGAAGGCAGCAAGCTCAAATATGCCACGCGCCGCCTCCAGTGCCAAGAAACCATCGGAACGTTTGGGCGCCTCGTTTCTGCGTTGTGTCACCGCAACGTCACCTGTACTTAATACTTACATGTCATTGCCAGCTTGGGCACAGCGTTATCATAAATAACGAGCACTTCGGGTTGGGGTGATGACTTGGCAAATTAAAAATTGCTGCCTCAATTGCTATTTAGGGTCTAAGAACTGCAGTTTATGGTCTGAGATCTGCATTTATGTCCAAGATCTGCAGTTCACAGCAACGCCATGAGCGTTCTTGTTGCGTTCTGAGCTACCTTAAGTCCATGCATGACCTATCATTTCGTTGCGAATGACCCAGGCTGTCCGCTGAGCGACGAAGGATGAAGTCCCGTCCGCCAAGCGAGTGGACGGTCATTCTCGAGGTTTGACGTCTCTGACTATCGGAACATGAAGGCCGCTGCACCAAATTGACCGTCTTGCGATCGGCTAACCAACATTCTAAGCCAAACCCAATTTTAAAAAATTGGCGCTTGGTTTTAACTGTTTTAACTTGAATATTAGACTTTTAACGCGATATTGCTCTAGGTCAAAAGGGAAAAACGCGTGACACACGCTTATGTGACACATGTGCCGACGGCATTTCTTGGTGTCTGGGCAAACAGGCTTCCGACATGGCCACCGAGTACCGCCACTACAGCCTTGAGGACCAAGAGGCTGACCTCGACATCGTCGCTGACGGCGCCCGGAGCCTGCACCAACACGCCCGCGCCATCCACAATGAAGTCGAGCTGCAGAACCCGATGATCGACGCACTTTCGCACGACGTTGAGGCTGGTGCCAACGAGCTCCGCATTCAGGCTGAAAAGGCTGCGTACGTCAACAAGCAAAACAAGAAGGTTGAGGCGTCCTTGTATATCTGTAGCGCTCAACCATTTTGTAGCTCTGCTGGTACTACGGCGTCATCGCCATTTTGGTTGTTGCCACGATCCTCGTGTATGCGCTTATTAAATAGTCGCCTTTGCATCGACAGCTCCATCGAGGAGTCAGTGATCTGGCTGCCAAGCGCAACTTCTCCGTGTATTTTGTCAATTGATATTTTGATCAGCGGGGAGGGTCAAACGGATGCCTGGCAGCGGACGTCGTTTAAAGAACCTTGATCGGTTAATCGTACAACACTGAAAACTGTTTGGTCCATGGAATACATAGTTTACCACACTTCGACTTAGTAAAGCCACTGGCGGAGTGTACTTGGCGCTTAGTAGTCGCTGCGGTGAGCGTGTTCGGTCGTTAGCGCTTCGAAGCTGACCCTGTGCTCCTGCGCTATCCTAAGCAGGGGTGGACTTGACGGAAATTTGCCAACAATACTGTGCTCGCAAGTGATCCTGTAAGCAAGCGCGGCACGAGGTACCGGCCGCAACGAAGTGAGAATAAGACCAGTGCTGTTCAAAATGCTCGATTTGCAAGCCTGAACTCGTGTCATTGATAACATGAGTTCGGGCTTGCAAATCGAGCGCAACAAGATTGTTCAGCGAAATTGAGGCCAATGCCCAGGCTATGACTCCTGCGATTTACATCTTGGCACCGCTTCTTCTATTAGCAGTGGTTTAGATGCACGAAGAGATGGTGACCTGCTCAAATGACACAATCGCCCAAGAACCAGCTAAGAAACATTCAACCAAACGTACTCTTTTTGGGTCGTGCCGAATCTATTTCGACGCCTTGACCTATATGGCGATGCTTCGGGTCAGTAATTGCTCATCAAATGCAACGCACCGCGTGCTCAAAGCAAACCTTGAGTTTGGCAAACTCCTTGGCGCACGCATCGCGATTCATGCCACCCTCGATCTTGGCCACACATGCCCCGTAGGCTTGGACCTATGACACGTGAAGTGAGCTACTCAGCGCATTGGTAACGCAGCGGTACGTCCATGGGGCACGTCGTCATCATGTGGCCGAAGACCTTGCTCATGCGCTTGGTCGTGGTCGTCGTCTTGGTGCTCATGGTTATTGGATGTGCGTATTTTCAGCCAATCAGGGCCTTAATTTGAATTTGAGCCAATGACGGCCCGAGGCCAGTGGTGAACTTCGCAAGCCTTCAGAATCTGCCATGCTCCAGCGCGCCGCCCGAGCCGTCGCCCGCCCCCGCTTTACCCGCGCCCTCTCGACGGAGCACTCGTCTTTCCATGCCAACCTCCCGCCTCTTAGCATCACGGAGGCCCAGGAGATGCGCGCCCAGGAGCGCAACGCCCAGATGCGCAAGGAGCACTTCGCCATGAAGGCTGAATTTCCCGATGCGAGGTAAGATGTCATGAAGGGAAGACTTTCCGCCTTACTCGTGCAGTCAGGGTGACGTGTCCATCGACGCTGACATGGCCAACCGGAAGCGTGTGATCTACCGAAGCAAGCAGCGTGGCTGGTACTGTGATGCGTGCTGCATTTGGGCTTAAATTCGCAGGCTTGAGGTTGACCTTCTTCTTGGTCGCTGGGCGAGCGAAAACGTTATGTCGCTCACTAAGGAAGAGCTCAGCCAGTACGAAGACATATTGAATCGCGAGACGATCGACATTTTCAACTTCATCTCTGGCAAAGACACCGTGCCGCCGGTGCCCCATCTAAGCAGGGATCCTGCTCAATGTATTGCCTGTAGGAGATTGATACGCCCATGATGAAGCGGCTGCAGGCCTACTGCAAGACGAGCCCTCTCGGGAAGGCATCGATCCAGGGCTTCCTGGAAAACAAGAAGTACATGAGCAACTAACTTGCCTTCACAGCGCATTGCGCATGCTCAATGCAGTTTCTTATCATGTCATTCCTCTTCCTTCAAAAGGCCCCTGCGTGTCCATTCACGGGACTAGATCGGTAGGAGGTGAGGGCAAGTTGGGCATTGCGCAGGAAGCCCCAGAAGCGCATGTACTACATAGTTCATTCCACCATGCTTCACTCTGGTGTCATCGTCTAGATGCTCTCAATCGAATGAATACAGCACTGCTGCCGCCTTTGGCAATGCGATATCGCTTATGAAAACTCTTCCTTTAATTCGACATCAAAATAATGTCGCTTATGAAGACAATAATGCGGGTCGCTGGGTCAAGAAACGCCGCGAATGCCATTCAAGCGTTCGAAGCCTTGTAATAGCATGGGCCGTAGCTGGTCATCGTACGAAGAGAGCGCCGCGCCGGCAAAGACGATCCCTAAGGAACCCGTCGCCGTACCGGTCAAGCCCTTCGATTTCACCACCTTGCGCCACAAGCTCGTCTTCGGCGGCCTCGTTGGCCTATCGACCGGCCTTACCTTCGGCTGCGGTAGTATAGCCGTCTACGCATGCGCGCTGACCTGACCTATAGTTGACGCTGTGCGGTCCCACCACACGCAGTTCGGCCGCGTCGACATGCAGGCGATGCGGCCTATCATGCGCACTGCCGGTACGGCTGGCTTGCTCTTCTCTGGGTACTGTCTGATAGTCGCGTACTGCAAATGGCAGCTCATTTTGACTTGTAGCTTCTTCTTTGCGTACCAGGGCATCAAAACTTCGATGGAGCAGATTCGGGGTGCCGAAGACATTGCCAACGTCGCCGTCGCCAGTGTCGTTGCAGGCGTTCCTTTCATCCAGCACCCTGTTATGCGGGCGAACGCCATGTACGCGGCGCTGCTCGTCGGCCTCGACCTGTTCCACGAGGAGATCAACAGCGTGCGCCCGTAGGCATAACTCTCAACGGTAGCCCTATTAGTTCGTATTGTATTAGTCGCACAGAAGCGACGAAATGGAGCCCCGGGCCTTGTCGTCTTTGAAGACTTCGAGGCAGCTCAAGTCAACGTCGGACTTCGTCTTCGGAGGTTTACGCGGCCCATCGTCGCTCGAGACGCTCCCGTCGATGCTGCCCTCGTCCTTGCGTCGTTCGTACTCCTGGGCCTTGCGGCTCTTGCCGTTCGGGTTCTGGATCACGTCCGAAAGCTCCTTTCGAAGGCTTCCGATGTGCGCTTGGAACCGAGCCTTCTCGGGTTTCTCCACTACTGTGTCGGCCACCGCTTGCAGGGACGTGATGCGGTTCACAAGGCTACGAATACGCCTGTGGGGCCAGCGCGACAGGCCGTTCTTGCGGCATATTTTCTTCATGAGCGTGATGCAGACACCCATTTCCTGGGCAACGGCGGCCATAGGCTTGTTAAAGTGGGGTCGAAGCTCGTTGAGCGTCACGTCCTTCACATTCCAGCCGTTGCGTGGCGGCGGCGGCACTGGCGGCAGCAAGTATGCGAGCAAGTTGTTGCTGCTTGTCGGGCTTGTCGTCGCCGCTGGCGCCGGGAGCAGGCTCGCCGCGTCCAGCGGCGTCTGCTGCACGGCATGTTCGAAGGTGCGCGCCTTCGTTTCTTGGAGCTGCTGTGCCTTTGCTTGCGACTGCAAGAGCTCTTGGTGACGAAGGCGCTGCAAGTCTTCCTCAGCCAGCATTCGGTGGTATGTCAACTGGTACATGTTGCGCTGAAAGCGCTTCTGCTGTTCTTGCTGGAGTAGTTGTTCGTGCTGCCGCCGCATAAATAGTTCCTGTAGACGGTGGGGTGCAGCACACCGCCGTTGCCGACCAAGCTCCTTCTCCTTCATCGCGATAGCATGCCGTTGGCGCCGCATCAGCTCTTGTTCCCGCGCCCTCCAGCGCATGTGTTGGGTCTGGGACTCGTGTAACAATGTCGATGACTCAGCCGACACCAACGGTTGCGGTGTCGCCGCTGGGTTGCTTCGACCACCGTCGTTTTCCGTCTGCAAAATGGTCTGGAAGCGAGGCAGCGACGGGATAGCGGCGTCAACCACGGGGCGCCACGGCGGCAGCACGGGCTTGGCGTTGCTCGTCTTGAGCGGGCGCAGGACGAACGGCTCGTCCGCGGCCATGAGCGGGTGGACAAGGAGCTTCTCGTTCATGCGGGACGGGCGCAAGTTGTGATCTGACGCTTCGCTGCGCGAAGATCACGACGGTTTTGGTCCCGAACGATGTGATTTTCGAACGCCCGGATCCGTCGTGAGCCCTCGCCGCGTTTGATTGGCTCCTCATGGCGCTGCAGCCACCTGATTGGCCACAGGACAGAAAAAGCAGCCAATGAACAGGCGCGAGGCTGAAAGGGCCCATGCCCTTTCAGCCCAGGGGTTTCAGCCGTGGCTTTTCACCGCTTGTGCCCGCCGGCTACTCCGCGAGTCCGTGGCTGGCGCCGGTCCTCGAGGCGCCTCGTTGCGTGTCGCTGTGGGCGGGCGGCGCCGCGGCGCTGGGCGCGGCGTTACGGGCTAAGGATGCGGGGGAGACAGACTCGAAGATCTTTGCCGCCCAGCATCTCCGCAGCAACCGCGCCAAGGGTCGCGTGTAACGGTGGCCCGCTGTGCGTGAGCAAGGTTCTTGCAAAGGATTTCAAGCGATGCTGCATTAGCTAGGGTGTTACTTGGGAACCAAAGGGTTCTTGGTGGCGAGTGCGGCTTGAAAGGCGGGCTCGTCGAACATTTCCGGGCGGTCCACAAAGTCGAGAAGCATGTCGATCGAGTCGGCTCCGAAAAAGAGCCGATCACGAAACTCGATGGTGGGCACGCCAAAGACGCCGCGCTGGACAGCATCGTCCGTGAAGTTGGTGAGTTTGGCCTTGGCCGCATCGTCGGATGGTTTTGGCGTCGTGCGCGGGAGGCCAATCGCGGCACAAAAGTCAGCCCACTCATCGTTCGGGTCGCGACCGTCGGCGAAAACGAAAGAGAACGCCTTGTCCAGGGTGTGCAGGTCAGCATCGATTTGCGCGAGGAGGCGCATAGGCGCGAGTGGTGAAAACGGGTGGGCCGGAGGAAACTTGAACGGGACACCCAGCTTTTGCGTCTTCCAGACCATGGATGCATACGAGAAGGCCCGCTTGCTCGGGATCTCTGCGGGTCCTATGTTCTTCTGCGCGCGAAGCAGCCCAGGCAAGAAGACCGGCACGGGCTGCAGGTGCAGCTTGCGCTCCAGCGGCCCCCGGGTTTGCAGCAGGATGTGCGAGAAGGGCGAGATGATGTCGTAGTACAGCGTCGCGGGGGGCTTCATCGCCGACTGCTTTTCGTCAGTGAAGGCTTCGAAGTTCGATTTCACGTTGAAGTTGGGATCGAAGATCGCAAAAATGCCAACCACTCACGATGGAGGCAGCCAGCGCTCAGCCGACACCTTCCTCGGCGCAGCAACAGCCACAACCCCAAGCAGCGAGTCTAACGACGCCACGGAGGATAGGAGTTAACTACTTCCATGTTGGCTTCGAATCCTTGACGAACAAACACTACTGACAGACCTGGGGCTGCCAACACTTAAAACATCAGAACGCAGTCGGCCAGGGCCTACTTCCTCGGCGGTTGTCGCCGAATACCCTTATGTAAAGCGTGCCGCTGACCCCACTAGGAACCTTGATCAGCTTACCAGTGCGCTGCTCATGGTGCCACGGTGTCGGTTGGGACGATAGTCAACATCCATTTCAAGACGGCATCGAGAGAAGCTTCCGTAGAGGCTTTTTGGCGTATTTGGTGGTGTGAACTCTTTGACACTTCCGTTAAACTGAAACATCTACGGAGCAACTAGTGCGCCCACGAGGCGTCATTGAGCTGCCCACTCTAATAGCTCCAGTTAGTCGCGCCGCCATGGTCGTAATTCAAAGCGTTCGCGCGCTGAGCACTGAGAGCTAGAGCACACAGCACAAAAGAATGATACACTGTAAATCATAAATTATACAGTCGAGGATGTCTGGTAGCGCATCGCCCCCAGCACTAGCGTAATCTGTTGTCGCATCTCGCGGAGTGAGCTAACGGCGTTCGACAATTGCCAGGAGCAATCACGCCCAACATCGTCGCGAACGGCACAGCTGCCCGTCTAAAGGAGCATCGTCCACGCTTGATTTGGGTTCTGCCCAGGGTGACCCCTGATAAGCATCCTTTGGTACTCCATTTGATGGGTTTGCGTACTTCCGCATCGAGCTTTTTGCGGATTTGATACTTTTAGGCAATGACTCAATTCAAGGGTTTTGGCTTCTCTTGGCGCATCAACAGGATGCTAGATGCGGGAAAGAGGGTTCTCGGTGGTCCATGCCGCCGCATACTCAGGATCCGAGAACATATCGGGATTGTCGACGTACTCGAGCAGCCACTCCATCGAGTCGGACCCAAAGAAGAGACGATCATTGACTTCGATGGTGGGCACCCCGAAGACGCCGCGCCGCGCAGCCTCCACAGTATTGGCGATGAGCTTCGCTTTGATGTCGCTATCCGTAGGTTTCGGTGTCGACGGGGATAAACCGAGAGCAGAGCAGAATTCTGGCTACTTGTCGTCCGGGTCGTTGCCTTGGCCAAAGACGAAGTCGAAGGCCATCTCCACTTGGTTCAAGTCTGCGTCGATCTGTGTGAGCAGCCGAAGCGCAGATACAGCGGTGAATGGGTGTCGTGGCGAAAACTTGAAAGGGATGCCGAGTTTCTTGGTTGTATGGACGACGGAAGCGTAGATGAAGGCGCGTTTAGACGGGATCGCCATCGGTCCGACTACACCATGAGCCTTGAATAGCCCTGGAAGGAAGATGGGCACGGGACGCAGGTGAAGCTTCTGCTCGAGTGGTGCTCGCGTCTTCAGAAGAATGTACGCGTACGGCGAGAGGATGTCGTAGTAGAATGTCGCCCGGGGTTTTATCCGCTTTCGACGTGGTCACGCTTCACCTGTTGACACAACTATGCCGAAATTAATAGTCTCGTGGTGGCGTGCCACCCTGTGCACTGTTTTAGCAGCGCGCTTTTGAGCGTCTATGTCATCTCTGGGCCATGGCACCCTTGGACAACAAGGTAGCAACGGCCTTTGCGCCCGCCAGCCTCTGCACTTGGTTCATGTACAACACCTTGTCACAACTACGCACCTACTAACTAAATATGGCACATGCCGAATCATGTGCTCGAAATCGCACTGAAGAAACGTCACCTAAGGGCCACTGTACGTCAACGAGGCTCTTGAACTAAACGGAAAGTGCTACACTAATCTTACAAGACGACGCTTTCTTCGTCAAAGGGTTCAGTTAACTTGTTGTGCGATCAATGAGCTTCGCATCCTTCCTCTCTGCGAGCCTCTACCACAATGACAAGTTTAAGGCGCGTGCAATTAGCCAGCTCCTCCGAACCCAAGCGGCGTTCGCTCCAGCAATTCGTATCCGGATGCTTATTATCCGGAGGACCAATAAGTTGGTCGCGGGCATGGCAGCCACGAAAAGACTGCCAAGGACAGAGCCGCCATGTTCGCCGTGAAGAAGAAGCCGCAAGTCGACCACAGCAAGCAGCGCCGCGCGCTTATGCTGGATGTGCTGAAGATGGGTCTCTTCTTTGTCTCCATCCGCGCGGCCGCCGTGCTGCTCAACCGCGAAGACTAAGTCCCCGCGCCGTTCCGGCACTAGGCCATCAGATCTGCTTCTAATCCCATCATCCGCGTGATTTATACATATTATATATTCGTCGGGGACACTCTATTCGTCGTCTTCGTCGTCTTCGTCCATCTCCACGTCCTGGGTGAGTTCGTCGTCGACGGCGGTGAGTGACTCGAGTGCAACGTCGCACTTGGACATGAGCACCTTGAGCGCTTCGGGCAACAGCTCTTCCGGCTTGAGCATGCCGACGGTTTCGACCGAGAAAATGAAGTGGTCCGAAACACGGCCAAGCTTGACCTTCTCGTCCCAGCCAGGTGCGCGGATACACTCGCGGCACATGGTGCAATCGCGCGGGCGAGCGACGACCGCAGCCGAGTCTTCAATGTCGAACACGTTCATTGGGCACGTCTTCTGGAGCGTCTTGGCGTCGGCGCCCTTGACCGGCGCAGGGAACGTGATTTCAGGCAGCAGCCGATACGAGGCGGTCGCAACGGGCGAGAACTTGGCGTGGTCCTTGCCAACGCCCTTGCGGCAATGCGCCTCGAGGGCGATGCACTGGCCCGGGCGGAGTTTGGCGATCAGGATGCTTTCAGAGACGGGGCGGATGTCGCCGAAGCGCTCTTCCTGCATGCCTTGCGGGATCCACTCGAGGTGGCGCGAGTAGACCGACGCGTTTGTGGCCTTGGAGATGTCGGTCGGGTCCTCCTTGCTCGCCTCGCACACAACGTCGAGCTTGAACACAAGGGTATTCTCGTCCGTCGCCTCAGCCTCCTCATGTTCTGTAGGATATCGTGAGCGCTTGTAGAAGTAGCCACTCGACCGTACCCGGAAATGACTGGAAGTCGCGCGGGTCCACCTGCAACGGGATGAGGCCGAGGCGGTGGGCCAGCACCTCGTCCTGGATAATGGACGAGTTGTTCCAGATGTACACATGCTCGATGGCCATTGTGGGAACCTCAGCAAGTAGGATACGACGGAACGCGTTGGCGATGGACGCGTCAATGCCCACCATGTCGAAGACAATGCATTCGTCATCCAAAGATTGGATCTTGATCTTGAAGTTCTTCTTAAAGGTCTCGAGGAAGCGCTTGCTGGCCTCGCACTCCGTATCGGGCTATTCCCAAAAGGCCGCATGAGGAACGCCATCAGCAGATTAGAGTACCATATGCGGGGCGTCCGTGCCAATGCGGATGATCTTCTTCGTCATGCTGATCTTCGAGGCTTGGATGCGAGGGCCGCCGGCGCAACTTCAAATGTGGGCGCTTGATCTTGTAGAGGCCACCCAATTGAATCAAATTATTGGTTTGTATCGGTTTCGTAGAAGTGCGGGTTTCGCTTAGGTTCAACCCGAACTTACTACCGCACGGCGGCTCGCAGGCCACCTCAAATAGTGTGATACCGCTGGTCAACCTCCAAGTGCTCCGTGAAGGCTCAACAACAGCGCTGCTGCTCTGCTGCCTGGAAACAGCCCACGCCTTGCTTTCCGAAGGACTCGTGCTGTGAAAATGCGCTTGTTCTCGTCGAAGGTTCAAGTGGGAGTTGGGCTGGGACTTGCTCCAAATTTAGGTTCGCTGCAATGGATATGGCGCTGTGTGCAGAAACGTTAGGCAAAAAGCCGAAGCTTGCTAACGCAGGCGCAAGTTGTAGGCTTTGTGCTCGACGGTGACAACGAAGGCAGCGTCGACGTCTTTTCTGCTACACAAAACCCCTCGCAAAGCACACTATTTTATGCATATATTTTCACTATATACAGTCGCTCTTGGAGACGCGCTCAATAGTATCGCGTCTGCCACCACCCGAACGCACAATGTCGCGCAGCATGCGAATGGGATCTAAGACGGACGTGCTGAAGACGCTTCGGTCGCTGCTGCGTCTAAACCGTGAGAGCACTGACAACAAGGTCTGGTCCCAGCACCTCATGGCCCAGGTACCGATCTTTGGCCGTTCGCTTCGACTCACTGCCTTGGTAGTACCGTGAACGCCAGCTCGAGACGGATCGTGAGAAGATCAAGCACTACCGCAGCGAGGCCACGGACCTCCTTGCGCTTTGGAGCGGTGTTGCCGAGCAGAAGGTATTTTGTTTAGAGCGAAGAACATGGGTCTCATGAGGCTTGTAGCGTCTGTGGTCGTTGGACGCCGGCATCGAGAAGCGCTTCAGCCCCAAGGAGATTGTCAATAAGTCTGCGCGTCTCGTGGGCCTCCAAGTGCCTGACATGTACACGGACAAGGACGAAAACAAGCTCTAAGAGAGGAATGCATTGGATGACTGCTGTTGAATACACGCTAATTACTCTTCGTCACCGGGGTGGTCATCGTCAGGCTCCGCAGGCGCCACCGTGACGGTGCCGCTGCGCAGGTCTTGCACGAGCACCCGCGAATACTTGCCACTTTCCTTCAGCACAAAGATTTCAGCCGAGGTGAGATCGCAGATGATGGCCACGTAACCAGAGCTCGTGGGCTTGGTGATCTGAATCTCGTCGCCCTCCTGGAGAATCCAGTCTTTGTAGAGCATCTTTCCCTTCTCGAAGCGGGCGAAGACGGGATTGCCATCCGTATCGTCGGCGCCGCGGCGAGCCTTCTCAGCAGTCGCGGCGGCAAACGTTTCAGCGCTTTCTTCAAGGAGGCGAAGATCCCCCTCGATGTCGGCACTACTGAGCATCTTGGCAAGAGGTGTGAACACAGTCGTTGGCCGCTTTGAGCGCGAGTTGCTCCAGTCGTCACCCAAAGCGAATGCTGCGTGTGGCTTCTTCCGGCTTCGTGTATGCCTTCGCGACGCCTGACGGTTGTACGCCATGGATGCCGTCTTGTACGAGTGCGACCCTGAGCCGTGCGCGCGCTGGGCTACGGCGCGATTCATCTCGAGGCGAATCTCCTCTAGCATATCGTGCTTGAGCTTGGCGCACGATGCCAAGTACTCTTTCTCTGCTTCCTCGCTTTCGTACGTAAAGATGACGTCGGCACTCGCCGTGAGGTGCGCAGTGCGCGTCTCGCCCACTGCAAGGATGCGCGCCTTGTCCTGGAGGAGAGGCGCAAGGCGTGCCACGAAGTCTTCATGCTCTCCAGACTCAATTAGCTGCAGCGACTTCTCGAGCATTGCCTTCTCTGCCAGCAGCTTTTGCCGCTTCCGTGCCACAGGCGATGGCATGTCCGTACTACTGCGCCTTGTGTCGTCTGGCGGCCTGGTTCCAAACCACTCCGGATACACCCTCGATTGTGGAACCAGTTCATCCGGAAATTCCGGATATGGGGAGTTACGTGAAATTCACGGTGAAAAATCCCCTCGCCGCAACCGTGAAGAATATTAACGATGTGAAAATAGACTGAGTAGCGGTGCAATCCCGATTTCACACTGTGGGGAACTCCCACCGAGACCAAGGAACGCACCATTTCAGTGTTTACAAGGGGTGGCGCACTCGAAGGCGTGAGATTTATATTTTACACTGTGGTGTGTTTCGTTGCTGCGTGGGGTTTCTGGTTTATCCGGATCAAATACAGCGCGTCGTTGGGAATTTGGTCGGTCAGCCGATGGGATTCGCAGCGAAGGAAGCGCACCTGCGCCAGACTACATGAGCAAGCATACGTAAGATAGTCGCAAGCTTGCGCATTGTATGCGCGTATAACGAAGGTTCAACGAGGACAGCAGTGTGGTGTGCGGCTGTATGCCATGCCATGGACATATAACAATGAATTTGGATGTTTGCCAAGAGGCGAGCCGCGGTTCACTGCATGCTTCCTTGTGGAGGTACAAACCATTTTATGAAGGTCATCACATGTAAGGCTTCTGCGACGAAATGAACCGAAGAACTGTACAGCTCCAACTTTTCACAACAAGGAGCCAAGTTCTCATGCACCTTGAAACATCGGGACGGGCCCATCAAGTATAACATTTGGGAGCGACATAGCACAAAGATAGCTAGCACTTTCTGTAGCTTAAGTTACCACTTTATCGTGCTTCAGCACTCATGGCTCCCTTTTTCCACCTACAAACTTGCGATGCCGTGCGGGCTTCATGTCAGGAGCAGTGAACCTTTTAGATGGTCCATTCGGGGGTTGCGACTTCGTTGCGACCTAGTTGCCCCTGTCTTTAGCAATTGAACACCTCAAGCGCCTCGCAAGTTCAGTTCATCACAATCAGAAATCCAATCATATTTCACTTATATATAATATCCGAATACAATTATACATATTAAAAATCTTGGCGAAACGTCGTGCTGAGGCTGCTAACCCATTTTGACTTTTTCGAGGTGCACCAAAGGCCTTTGGGCCTTCAAGCCCCAACTTTCGACTGTAAATGTTTAATCCGATACTCTCCACAGCACGAATGTGGCTACGTCCACAAACGGTTCATGATCTTCAATTTACATGTGAATTTACCAGCTCGTGTGAATGCTTCGTAAGCGTGGATGTCGTGGATGTTTTGCCCTGGACGTCGCTCTGCCTGCTTGAAAGGCATCGTCCCTGGACGTAAGTCAGTTGGTGCCTCCGCAACTGCAGAGCTAAAATAGGACATTCTATATAATAAATTTCGCTTCCGACGATACCAACAGCAAGTGATGTTTTTCTTCGCTTTCTATTGCCGTCCATTTCCAGTTGGGCTCAACCATGGTTGAAACGAGCTTCGATGAACTGGCAACGCCCCGTGATGCCCCTCCGCAGGCCATGACCCTCGAGCAGCAGCGGCAGCTCCAGGTACCACTCTAGAGATCTGAGGTTGCCTCCTCATCGCAGCGCAGGAAGGCGATCTCGACGAGATCCTTGCGGGCGCAAAACGAATCAAAAACCACGCCAAGGCCGCGCAAAACGAGGTCGCGGCCCAGGATGTTATCATCGACAACCTTGGGCAGGTGCGTACTGTTTTACTCGGCCGAATGGACCCATACGTCCACATAGACAACGGTTCAGGCGTCAACCGAGCTCGCCACGCAAGCCGATGTCGCCAAAGCTGTGAACGCACGCAAAAAGCAGGTGGGAAGTCGAAACCAAACACTTCAACATCAACTGGTTCTGTAGGTCTGCGCGTACTACATCATCATTGCCATCTTGGTTGTTGCCTTGATCTTGATTCTTACATTGATTCCGTAAATGAACGTATACAGTCGTTCAACCTCCTCGCTGTCTCAACCCATTCGGCCTCTGGAGTGCACGTCCACTGCGAGCAGCGTCAGTGGCATGACATCTTGGTCAACTGCAATCCAAAGGATCTCTCAAGTCTCCGAGCAAGCAAAGATATGTATAGTTGTCCAAGTTTCATTTGGGCATAAATTCTAGTGATCTCCAAAATGACAATTTGCTAAAGGGGTGCCAAGGTCGAGAATCGATTAGGTTATTTACAAAATGCGAGACGCAACACTTAGTAGCGGTAAGTCTCGGGCTTGAAAGGACCCTCAACGTTGACACCGATGTAGTCGGCCTGCTCCTTGGAGAGGACAGTGAGCTCGACACCAAGGTTGGCGAGGTGAAGGCGAGCGACCTTCTCGTCGAGGTGCTTGGGGAGGACGTACACCTTGCCGGTCTGGTACTTGCCCGAGTCCTTCTCCTTCCAGAGCTCGATCTGGGCGAGCGTCTGGTTGGTGAACGAGTTGGACATGACGAACGAGGGGTGGCCCGTGGCGCAGCCAAGGTTGAGAAGGCGGCCCTCAGCAAGCATGATGACACCGTGGCCATCCGGGAAGATGAAGCGGTCGACCTGGGGCTTGATGTTCTGGCGCTTGGTGGCCTTGGTGAGACCGATCATGTCGATTTCGTTGTCGAAGTGACCAATGTTACCAACGATGGCGTTGTTCTTCATCTTAGCCATGTGGCTGGTCATGATGATGTCCTTGTTGCCCGTCGTCGTGATGAAGATATCAGCGAAGTGGACAACCGTCTCGAGGCGCACGACCTGGAAGCCGTCCATGGCAGCCTGAAGAGCGCAGATGGGGTCGACCTCCGTGACGTACACGATGGCACCGGCAGCCTTCATGGCCTGGGCCGAGCCCTTACCGACATCACCAAAGCCGCAAATGACAGCACGCTTGCCGGCAAGCATGACATCCGTGGCACGCATGATACCATCGGGAAGCGAGTGGCGGCAGCCATAGAGGTTGTCGAACTTCGACTTGGTGACCGAGTCGTTGACGTTGATGGCAGGGAAAAGAAGGCCACCAGCCTTCTCCATCTGGTAGAGGCGGTGCACGCCCGTGGTCGTCTCCTCCGAGACACCCTTGCAGCGCTTGGCGATCTTGGTCCACTTGAGGGGGTCCGTCTGGAGCGTGCGGCGGATGAGGCCAAGGACGCACTTGAACTCGGCGTTGTCCGTGGAGTTGGGGTCAGGAAGGGTACCGTTCTTGGCGAACTCCTGCTCAGCCTTGTAGCCTTCGTGGATGAGAAGCGTGACATCACCGCCATCGTCGACAATGATATCAGGACCATCGCCCTTGCCATCGTCGGTGGGCCAGGTGATGGCGTTAAGAGTGCACTCCCAGTACTCCTCAAGGGTCTCGCCCTTCCAGGCGAACACGGCGGCGGAACCATCGCGAGCGATGGCGGCGGCGGCGTGGTCCTGGGTGGAGAAGATGTTGCACGAGCACCAGCGCATGTCACCACCAAGGGCCTTGAGCGTCTCGATGAGGACGGCCGTCTGGATCGTCATGTGGAGCGAGCCAACGATACGGGCGCCCTTGAGAGGCTGCGAGGGGCCGAACTCGGCGATGGACTGCATGAGACCAGGCATCTCAATCTGAGCGATCTCAATTTCCTTGCGGCCGAAGTCGGCGAGCGAGATGTCAGCGACGCGGTAATCACCCATGGAGGCCATCTTGATTCTTTGCTGCGCGGAACGGGGCAAATTCGAAAATGACAAAGCCCACCGAAGCTCGCGAATCTTGTGATTTTATTCGGTTGCGTGATTTAATACAAAACGCCTGACAAATTAAACGACATGGATTTGTATGACGTCACTTATGCGTGTCAAAATATCATTGGCCTTTTGTATACAAGGTTCAAGGAAGTCGGCGGACGATTTTAAAAGCTGCCCGCCGGTGCTTGTGGGCCGCAGACCGGCGCGTCCTGAAGTTTGTATACCCGCACCATCCACTGGTTGCCCTAGAATGGGTAAGACTCGGGCCAATCAACACCGCACACTGCAGTGAATATCCGGATATCGAAGCTTCGCAGGCCTCGGCGCGATATCATTCGCCCACGTCGACGAATCGTATGGCGGCATTCGGGTGTATCCGGAAGATGCGCATCAGGCGCTTGAGGTTCGGTAAACACAAGTTCACGGTCGCCTACCTGGGCAAGAAAACGAGTTGAAGCGGCGGCGTCGTTGGTTGGTGGCGCTCGGCGGGTTGATGGTGAAGTCGACGCGGCGGAGTGGGGGTCTGGCTTCGGAGATATGCGGCAACGCCCAACTGCCAAAGAACGGAACCCAGCAGTTGTGCCGAACCTCATGCGGCACCAGTCCACACACCTCGAAAGAGATTATTGCGTGTTGCCAGTGTCTTCTCTAGCGCGAACAAGCAATGCGCCGACTTGAGCACGCGTCTTTAGCCGTCTGGCTTCTGCTCCGGTAGCCATGAGGCGACTGCGTCCGATAGCAACCCCGTTAGAACATCGTGTCGTCAAGGAGTTGGCCAAAAAGTATCAATGCGTTGCCTTGACGTTGCTTGGGCACATCAAAGGTAGACACCATTTGCATCCCAATCAATCACGAAATTGGCTG
Organism: Achlya hypogyna; assembly: GCA_002081595.1. Classification (NCBI taxonomy): domain Eukaryota; phylum Oomycota; class Saprolegniomycetes; order Saprolegniales; family Achlyaceae; genus Achlya; species Achlya hypogyna. Next base: position 22,136 of record JNBR01000090.1, on the reverse strand, counting down.
AATATACTGTAATAGTGTGAAATATTGATTAACAGTTAACCGTTAAGGTTTCATGGTTTCTAACCGAAAATGCAAACCGGGGTAGCCAGAGGTATGTGATTGGTCAAAATTGCGGAGGAAAAGGCGACTGGAGCCGTTTGCTTGCAATTGGTGGTCTGCGCTCTTCAGCTAACGATGGCTCTGTTCCGCGCGCTCGCCCATGTCCGCGCCCCGCGCCAGTCGATCTTCCGCGCTTTCTCTTCGGAGACGACGGCCGCCCCCGCGGCCTTCTCCATCGTGCGCCACCCGCAGACCGATGCCACCTTGAGCGCATCCGCTGCCGCCGGTGATATCTTTGCTGTTGTCAAGCTCGGCTGCACGCAGTACAAAGTGACGCAGGTACTTCATTCACCTTACGCAACTAGTATGCTTATAGCTTCTGCTAGGGCGATGTCGTCATTGCGGAGAAGATCATCGACGCCAAGGTCGGCACGATCATGGACCTCGACGAAGTACGCCATTCCCATTACAGCATCGACAAGATGTTCATGCCCATATTTAGGTGCTTTTGATCGGCTCGCCCAACCAGACGGTCATTGGCCGTCCATTCATCACGGGTGCCAAGGTCCAGGCCCGTGTCGAGGAGCAAACCCTCGACGAAAAGATCGATATTTTCAAGAAGAAGCGCCGAAAGAACTACCGCCGGTGGAACGGCTACCGTCGGCAGGTGACGGTCTTGCGGGTCACGGACGTGCTTGTGGGCGACCTCTAAGCGCTAGCGTTGTTAGAAAGGTAGAGAATGGTCCGCCCGCGATCTCTAAAGGCAGGTCAATTGAGCGGCACCGTGCTTTCATTGTATACTCTATTTCTTTCAGAGCATACGCACGTGCCAGATAAATGCACGATACGCATAGATGAAGCCTACACAAGCACGTTCAATGTGATCTCAATGGTCAATCAATGTGCTTGTTGGCACGGGCCAGTTTTTGGCGCGAAACAGCATCAAGTTTTGTGTGGGGCAACATTGCTGGAGGAGCCATCGAACAATTGATGAATGTAATGCCGGTTGATTGTCCAGCCAGCACATCATGCTTGCAGCTCTGCAGTTGTGCGTTGCTTCTGTGCATAGGGCCCTTTGCTCATCGATGGTTGAAGACTGTTCCGTTGGGTTGCTTTCTGTTTCCCGGCGGAAGCTCGATATGCATACCGTTGACGTGCTTCGATGCTCTGAGACGGATATGTGTAAAGTTGGCCATTGCGATGGCATTGACCGATGGCACTTAACAGCACCATGAACTTCAACAACGCGGATTTAGGTTTGCAGAAGTCGGAGCCCAAGCCGGAGGTATGCACTACCGACCCGCTTCTCGCTGAAATGGAGCAAGTCCAAGGGGTAAAGGTGGTGATTTCGAAGAGATAATGTAAAGACGTTTTAAGTTCTTATTGAGTCTGAACGCAACGCTGCCGTGATTAACCATCCGTACCGCATACTCCGCCTAACTAGCCTCCGGCCAAGAGCCTGCGCAAATTTCCCCGATTCACTTATGCGCTCGTTCCGAAAGGAATTGGGTGCGTCTTATCACACTACATATTTTGTGATTCCACGCCTCGCGGTGTGCCATCCCAGCTCCGCAAACGTGCAGCGACGCTTGACACTCCGCTGTCGGTGCCTCGGGTAGATTTGGTGGAAGTAGTCAAGCTTTCGAAACTCAGCATCTACATCCCCAGCATTTTAACCGCGTAGTCATATTGATCATTGCATTTGTCATTTTGGGGCATTTACCCCTTCGGACTCCACTTCGGCCAGCTTCGAGCCACACAGGACTGTCAACAGGATGACTGGGACCAATTGCGAAGCCATCGAGAAACCTCTTGCCTGGTCGCCGATAGGCTTGCAACATCTACAAGCAGCGATATACACTCAACTGGGCACTGCACATCGCAGGATTTTTTACACAGCAACAACCGGCGGGTCATCGAACGCCAGGCGCCGATCGCGGCGTCCTCGGCCGGCGAGCGCAACCGCTATGTGTATCTTTCCGCTTAAGTGCGCCTACGTGAGTCTGGAACGACTGGTCGCTCGACCTACGGAGAGAGCATGAGTTCGGCAAAGTGCGCTTTTTTTCTTAGCTCCACCAATCACAGGCGACAGCCAAAGCCACCGGTGGTTGGTTCCCAGCGTGACTGGGCATCCACGCCATAGATTTCGTATCCGTTCCATTTTCAATTTCCCAACCTCAACAAAGATGTCTGGTCGTGGTTTCGGTGGTCGTGGCGGTGGCCGTGGTGGTGGTCGTGGCGGTGGCCGCGGCGGTGGTCGCGGCTTCGCTGGTGGCCGTGGTGCTGCCGGTGGCCGTGGCGGCCGTGGTGCCGGTGGTCGTGGCGGCGGTCGCGGCGGTGGCCGTGGCGGTGGTCGCGGCGGCCGTGGCGGCGGCCCCAAGGGCATGGCCGGCGGCAACAAGGTCGTCGTCGAGCCCCATCGCCACGGTGGTGTCTTCATCGCCCGCGGCAAGGAAGATGCTCTTGTGACGCTCAACTCCACCCCCGGCAAGTCGGTCTACGGCGAGAAGCGCATCTCGGTCGACGTGCCTGCCGCCTCGGGCGAGGGTACCGAGAAGGTCGAGTACCGCGTGTGGAACCCTTTCCGCTCCAAGCTTGCCGCTGCCATTCTCGGCGGTGTCGACAACATCTGGATGGGCCCTGGTGCCAAGGTCCTCTACATCGGCGGTGCCTCGGGTACCACCGTCTCGCACGTCTCGGATATCGTCGGCCCCACTGGTGCCGTGTACGCCGTTGAGTTCTCGCACCGCTCGGGCCGTGATCTTATCAACATGGCCAAGTCGCGCACGAACGTCATCCCGATCATCGAGGATGCCCGCCACCCGCTCAAGTACCGCATGCTCGTGCCCATGGTTGACACCATCTTTGCCGATGTCGCCCAGCCCGATCAGGCTCGTATCGTTGCCCTCAACGCCTCGTACTTCCTCAAGAACGGCGGCCACTTTGTCGTCTCCATCAAGGCGAGCTGCATTGACTCGACCGCCCCCGCTGAGGCCGTCTTCACCCGTGAGGTGAAGAAGCTGCAGCAGGACCAGTTCAAGCCTGCCGAGCAGCTTACGCTCGAGCCCTATGAGCGTGACCACGCCGTCGTCGTTGGTTCCTACCGCGTCGCCAAGAAGGAGAAGTAAGCTCCTGGCTTGTCTCCTCTGCATATGTATAGATAAATATACCCCGGGAAATTGTATTTACTGCCCCCCACCAAAACATTCTTGTTTGGACTGGGCTCGGTCGTAGGTAGATGTAGGATGTACATGTGTGTGACTGTGTGTGCTGTGGAACTGCTGCTTGTGTGCATGTGTGTTTGTGTCTATGAAAGTCCCAATGAATTTAACACGCGTCGGGCGATCTGATTGCCGTAGCAATATGGTCTGAACGAAAGACGTTATATGTACAATTCGAAATATCTGAGGGACTATCATATTCTCACCGGTGCTCATCCTCCGTGTTTAGACCATCCTACGTCTATGACCGAGCCATTAGGACGCTTTTGCCCTAGATGTCGTTGCTGCTCCGCGTAGAGTAGTGCTGCCCAATGTTGGTTAACAAGTTGTAAACGTTTTCGCACCGCACCTCGTCTTCATTGTTATAGAGGCACCGAGCTGTTCTTTGGTCGATTGCATTGTACCATATTCGTGCGACGTTTTACGATGACGACATGCATGCTTTGGTGAAGGGCGCCGTGGAACTTCGGTAACATTGAAGGATCTCAACCTGCCTTCGATGTTGATTCGTTTCCACGTACAGCGTCAATTCTCATGAGCCTACATAATTGGTATCCACGTAATCGGGTCGTTGTAGGACTTCGTGGATGGTCCCACCAGTCTCCCAGCACCATGTCCGTATGGGTTGGGCAGTGATGACACAAGCATCCACGCATTTTGCCTCGCACCGCGCAGGGTACTAGTTGACTCATCGTCGTCGTTGTGCGATCAAGATCGTTATCGAGCTACGTGGGTGTTGTTGGGTGGGGTGAGGCCAACAAGTCTGGATCAAACAGCCGCTTGTTTGGGGACTGTCACTCGTCGAACAATTACACGGAGACCGCATGCACCACTGCGACCTCTGATACGGCATTCCCCGTTCGTGCCCGAGGAGGCACACAACACAAACAGCTTTCAACTCGAACAGAATCATATCAAGATAATTAATTTCAACCAACCCGGGTGGGGTGCCTAGGAGGTGCGCCTTGTCACGCCGTGTCGTGACTTGTCCACGAGGGCGTGAAGACGCTGCAACAAGGGCTCACTTAGCAGCTTGAACTACCGGTGGCAGGTTTACAACGGTGCAGTCGAGGGTGGCTGTCAGCGTCACGAGGCGCACGGCGGCCCGGAATGCCTCCTTCGTGCAACAGTACGCATCCAGCTGCGCGCCGGGCAGCGGCCTCAGGCGCGCACCGTAGAACGCCGTCTCGAGGAAGCGGCTGCTCTCAGTCATGCCTTTGGCGAACGCGCGCTCGACGTCCCCGACGCGGCTATGAGCGGCGAGCTCCTCGGCGGCTGTGGCATTTCGGAGCAACAGGGCACCTACTGAAGCCAACGCGTCGGCAAACGCCGCGCTGACGACTCCCGGTTGCTGTCGGACGGCAGCGGCGCAGGCAGCGAGGACGGCGCCGCCTCCAGGCAGCACGGTGCGGGAAGCCACGGCGTGGTGCAGCCGCGCCAGGCAGATCTCAACGGTCTTGACCGCGTCGTGGGCAAGAGTGACTGCGCTGCGACGTACGAGTACTGAGCAGTGGCCCAGTGCGGGCCGGGAGAGCTGCACCAAGAGCTCCGGCTCGTCGTCGACAGGGTCTGTGACGACACCTTCGCAGAGTGCGAGCGTGAAGGTCACAGGCACTGGCAGCCGGCTCACTCCTTTGGCGTAGAGCACAGCCAGGACGGACGGATACACCGGCAGCTGCAGCGCCGCGGCCACCTGCGACCCAGCGCGAGTGAGTCCCGCCCGTGGATGACTACGAGCGCACCGCATGCAGTTGTCGTGTGGCAAGGCAGATGATACCACGACTACGGCACCAGTCGTGCAGTGGCGCGTCGATACCGTGGGACGCCACGAGTGTGTCGGCGCCGAGCGTCTCGAGTGCGGTGCACAGCTGCTCGGAGAAGGCGACGGCCGCATCGACGAGGACGACGGCGCGGCAGCGTACACCTCCTCGGAGAATATCGCGCAGGGCCGCTTGGTGGTCTGCGCTTGTGGCGACGACGAGTCCGTCCAAAAGCTGCGTATGTGTCGAGCCCACTTGGGTGTGAAAGTGCACTGCAGTCGGTCGTTGCCAAAGAGCCGAACGTACTGGTGGGACCAGCTTTGCTATAGCCACAGCGATTGCCATGGCATCTTGCCAGTCATCGGGCCTGATGTCGAAGCGAGGAATAACTTAGAGTCGAGCAAGAGACGTACACCAAGACCTTGCTGATGCGTTCGAGAGGCGTGGCAGGCACAGGACTGAACACTTCGCGAATCCACTCGTCGACGTCGATCTGCATGCGGTCGCAGGTCGCCAGCACGGTGACCAGCGCACCCTGGAACCCTTTCGTGATTTCCGCCCTGCATCGCACTGACACTGGCCAAGAAGATTCGCGGTCGTACACGTTCACGCCCCGCGCTTGCAGCTCCAGTGCGGCGTCGGCAAAGGCCCGGACGAGATTCACGAGAAGTGTGCAGCCCTGCGCGACGTCAGTCTGCGCTGAAAAGTGCGAGAAGAGATACCGTGCCATGAGCACTGTCGTGGGTTGCAACAGTCTTTTGCAGCAGGGCCATCGTTGGGCTTTCGTTTGCAATGTTTTGTAGGACGACGGCGATATGGCTCGAGAGCGTCGACGTGTCACCGCCTGGAGCTTCGTGAGCTCAAAAGCAGCAAGGCATACGTACCAACAATGTGCTTTAGACTGCGATGTGGGCCAAGCAGCGTCGTGGACGTCGTGGCGAGAGCCGCAAGGGCTGGCAGCCGCGACGCCCGGTCCACGCGATATCCCATCCCCACGTTCTTGAGCCACAAATTTTAGCCTTTCCCGCATCTGATATGCGTACAATGGTTCAATTTGGGAGAAGGCGATCCAGATTCTGGCCTCAAGTTCCAGATCCACCGTTCACCCAACGCGTTTTGTTCCCCAGAGCCAATCTTTCCACAAGTTGGGCGGAGATGAATTCGAGCTGCGAACCTTTTGCACACTTTGATACTTCAGCCGGCCACAATTCGGCAACAGCTTTCATAACGTGGTAGGCGATGAAAATACTCGGGTGGCATCAACGAGTTGCCTGGCGAGGTGATCGGGAGAGTTGAACCTTCTGGTATGGTCAACACCGATGCCTGCATCTGGACGGGCCGACTGTCGTGAGTGCAGTGATAGCATGCACTGCAGTGATATGCGTACGCAGCTAACCCACGTTGGATGCAATGGACGACACCGTGATCATCAAGAGCAATGTTTTAACCCTGGAGGGTACTACATGTGCACACAGAACACGATGGGGACCAAGGCCAGCCGCCTGAGGCCGAGCTGGTCATGGTGGAGACTCCTGCGTGGCAGGGCATCTATCAGAACCACGATCACTTAGCATGTTGAGGTAGCTGGAAGCCAGCAATCCACTCGCCTTGTTGACTTGCACGCGTGTCGTCCATTTTTCTTTTTGCCGAACCAAGAATGACTGCCTCCAAGGACACTTCGCACGTCCGCTTCGCCAAGACGAGGCACCTCTGGGCTCTGGGTGTCGGCACAGTCATCGGCGGCGACTTTTTCGGCTGGCAGGCGGGTCTCAGCGCGGGCTTTCTCGGTTACCTCATCAACCTCGCCATTGCCACCGTTTTCTACATGTTACTCGCCTTCTCAATAGCGGAGCTCTCCACGGCCATTCCGTGTGGTGGCGGCCCGTACGTCTTTGCTCAGCGCGCGTGGGGCCCCGGAGCTGCGTACTTTGCGGGCCTCGCCGAGGCGCTCAAGGTCGTCGTGGTCGTTGCTATTGCGTGCTCGGCCAACTCGGGGTACATGAACGAAGTGCTGGGGTTCGGGACGGAGATGAGCCCCGTGTGGTGGTTCACCTTCTGCATCCTCTTCGTGCTGCTCAACATCGGCGGCGTTGCCATGAGCTTCAATGTCCAGGCCGTTGCCACGGGCCTCTCGCTGCTCTTCCTCGCCATATTCTACGTCGGCGCAGCCACGCAGGTCGACTACGACAAGTGGGTTGTGCAACAAGACTGGGAGTTTCAGGGCGGAGCCGGTGGGCTCTTCGGAGGCTTTTCCTTTGCCATGTGGTTCTACTTTGGCATCGAGGAGCTGCCTCTCGCTGTCGAGGAGACGATTGAGCCCGCAAAGGACATGCCACGGGGCATCATCCTCTCGTTCGTCACACTTACGGTGCTGGCGTTTCTAACGCTTTTCTTCAACACGGCGATCGCGCCGGGGGCGACGGGCATCATGGCGTCACTGGCACCGCTCTTCGAAGGCTACAAGACCATCTTTGGCGACACGAGCGCGACCCGTGGCGTCTCAGTCCTACTTATCATCGGCCTCCTCTCAAGCTTCCACTCGTTCCTCTATTGCATGGGCCGCTTGCTCTTTGCCATGGCGCGGGAAGGCATCCTTCCCCGGGCCCTCGCCACACTGCACCCGACACGCCACACGCCGTACGTCGCGCTGCTCACGGGCACGACCCTCGGCCTGGCCCTGGCTCTTATGTAATGCATTCACGCAGCCTGGCGCCGTCTCACAACTCTCGTAGATTGCACTTCACGATCGGCGACGAGGTTATGACGGCAGTTTTGATCAATCTCTCACTCATCGGCGCCCTTGTATCTTATGCGTTCCAGATGTCGTCGTTCATTCGCCTGCGCTTCACCGCACCCGACCTCTTGCGGCCGTACCGGTCACCATTCGGACTGCCCGGCGCCGTCGTTTGCTTTATCATGGTCTTTGCCATCCTCGCGTCCATCGTATACCAGGGCGCCCAATCGTATGACTTTTTGGTTTCCATTGTTGCTGCCGCTGTGTACTTCGCCGTGGCCGCCGTCGTGTACATTTGGCGCCTCAAGCACCCGGAGCCAGCCCTATCGCTCCAGGACAGCCTCATGTCGCCATCAGTCGATTCTACGGAGGTTTAGTAGTGCGACCGTAATATCCTAACGCATGTAGCGCTGTCATTGCGTGATACATCAGAAGCATGACCGGGGACCAAAAGGTGACCGATCGTGGTGCTTGAAGTCGATGTTATCATCGACCGAGCGGAGGATCTCAAGCACACCCAGGGGCATGCGCATATCGCTCAGTCAATTTCAACTACGCTAACAACTTCGTCGAAGAAGACGAGGCACGCCACAGGCACGTGGAGGGCACGATGAGCTTTCGTACTTATAGGTCGCTTTTCCTAGCATATGAGTGCACAGCGCCGAAATAGTAGTTCTCGAGACCCGCACGTACGCTATCGTGCAGCTCGAACCATCGGTATCTCGCCTATCTACGTCCACTGCCTCGATCATGGACATGCACATTTCGAACGAGTGGGAAGCGCATTCGAAAGTTGCTAGTGGCGCAGTAGCTGGACCGCCCCGCTACATTGCCAACAGCAACCCAGCACCACCAGGGTTTGTAGAACCTGGCTGCGGAAGCCCACTACCGGATCCAAACCAATTTCAATGTGGCCTTTTAGCTCGATACTCGGAGTGTTGGGGTAGCCGAACCGAAAGATGCGGAAGTAGTGGCGCGCAGCCTTTACTTCCGCTTCGTGGCATCGCACCTCGGCCCACAGAGCTCCATGTGGTGAGAGGCTTCGCTCATGTGGTTGCGAGAATGCGCACGGTGTACTCCAGCTTTCGAGTACCGCTTGCTGATTGAGTTGGCACCGACGCTACCTTTTTTTGGTGCTCGAGACCCTAGTTTGCCTGGGCACCTTGCGCGGCTGCCACTGGCAAATGTCATCATAACGTTGACTTGGGAAGAGAAAAACACACACAGCACACATCTACTGGATCTTGAATCAACCTTGAGAAGATTTTGTGACTTGCACCAGTATGAATTTCGGATGTGACTTCTGGGAACTTGGTGTCAAATGCTAGTCAAACTTTTGTGCTGCCCACGTCCTCGTTCAACTCAGCAATAAACCCTGTTGGACTTCACAAGACAACTAATTTTGCATAGAAGTTGCAAGTCTACGAGAATGGCCATCGCCACAATATACCACTGATTCTGGTAACTGCGCTGCCCTTAGTGCGTTTGCGTAGATAGCAGGATATTCATGGTGGAGGTCTTGCAATGATGACTTGATAGCATTGCGCCTCACTTGCTTTGATGTCACAGAATTTGTGCAATACTTATTTAAGACGCATTACACGAAAGCAAAATAGTGGCATGTAAATGAAAATCTGTCAACTTTATTAAGCCGTTGGTTAGCTCTTACACAGGGTGTCGATCTCGGCGGTATTCTTAATGCGTGCCCCCGTCAGAACAGAAAGTGTATCTTGCAGGGAACCCACAACTCGGTGCAGCCCGGCCACAATGTCGGCGACTGTATCCAGCTGCACGACCATGTTGTTGTCGTCAAAATGGAAGTGCATAAGCACCGACATTTCTAGCACTTGACCAACCATGCGCTGTACAAGGAACTCGTTTTGAAGCACGTGTGGGTACAAAGCCTCGATCGTTGCACGCGAGATGCGCAGCTGGAGCACTGCAGGTGCGCGCACAACGACATTCGAGTCGCCCACCAACACTTGAAACTCTGGGAGCTCCATGTCGAAGGACGCAAACAGCTCGTAGTACAGCTGCCACTGGGCAAAAAGCTTGGCGATCCCCCGCTACGCACATTGTATGTGAATTTTCCTTTCTGATCTGACCTCGAGGCGGGTACCTCGCCCATAAAGGCCAAGTCGGGCTGCATGACGCTGCACAGAAAAGAGTCCTGCTGGTGTCGGTACGACGGCTGGTGCATCTGGTACCCATAACGAAAGATGCGAAAGAACTCGGCGGCTACGGCCACTTGCGGTTCATGGAGGGGTACAGAAGCTCGAAGGACCTCGAGCTGCCCCTCACAGCGCGCGATGTGGTGACGCAGCGCCTCGACGTCGGTCTCAAGCTTATCGAGAGGCGATCGAATGAGCTGGCGAGGCTTGACCTTGAAGGCAATGGGTCGGCGCGCATACGGAAGCGGGTGGACACTTGTGCGCATTATTCGTGGTGGGAACCAAAAATGAGGCCGGACTAACGTCACGCTCTGAAACGACACCGAAAACTGCCCATCCCATGCCTCGTGGAAGGAAGCGCCGTAAGACAAAGAAACGGTGGCGCTGCCCACAATGCAATAACCTTTTGCACATTTCGAGTGAAATCTGCCCGTGAACATAACGCATGAGTGGGAAAATTTACAGTGCATATTTTGCCTTGGCGCCAGCAGACTGGAAACATTTCGCTTGTACGAGCCTTGCTTCCAATGGTGATCGCCATAGTCAGCAATGGAGGGCCAGTTCGGCCGCACGCGCAAGTCTGCCCCCCGCTACTATCTCTTGGTCTTACGGCAAGTGCGGGAATATCAGGTAGCTTTACAGAGCTTTCAACAGGCCCTAAAGGCCTTGAGTTTGCACTTGATCTGCCGATAAAACCCCAGTGCGCGATTTGCATGCAAATGCAGTGCATCATCAAGCAGCTGCTGGAGGAGGGCAACATCAGTACGGGCCATCGATTAGGAGGCCACCACGTTTTGTTTTTGAACCAAACGGCGATGTGAATAAAGCTTGTTACCTAGCCATGTCGGGTAGGACGTCCAGACCGGCGTTGGCTGTGAGGCGGCCACCCTCGAGCGCTGCAAGGGTATCTTCCGAGGTTGCAAGGAGGTTTGCGAGACCGACAGCAACGGACGCCGTCGTTTCAATGCGCACGATCCGCCTCCAAGCATCGTAGTGCAGATGGATGACCACGGGCAAATGCAGCACTCGACCGATCATCTGAGCCACGAGGTGCTCGTTTGCGAGGACTTGTGGGAAGAGAGCTTCTAGTGTCTTCCTCGAAATCCCCAGGTGCAATGTGGTGGCGACGCGAACGATAGTCGTGTCCTCGACGGAGACGTGCTCGATCTGGGGGCGGTCGATCGCATACGTCGGAAAAAGAACATGACTCAAGCGCCACTGCTCCCATAGCTTTTCAACGTTGTTCTACAACGGTCAGTGAACACGAGCAGCTAGGGTGGTCTAATCTCGATACCTCGCCGAGGAAAAACAGGTTCGAGCTCATGGAACTACCGACGAAAGCTTCTTGAGTCTGCCGCAATGCCGGTGAATTCAAGCAATAGCCATGACGGAAGAGTTCGAAGTACTCAACGGCAGTCTTGGCCTCCGCGTCGTAGAAGCACACTGCATTGCGGAGAACGTCGAGCTGCCCCTGATACCGTGCGATCTCTCGGCCGAGCGCAGCCACGTCGCGAGTGCGGACCGTGTTCGCGTGCATAAGACGCATGCGATAGCGCTGCTGGTTCACGCGAACCTGCTTTCGCCGCAGCGCCTTCTTGGCCTCGGCTCGCTCGTACTCCGTCAGGCCCGTTGTGAACATAACTGACACCCGCACCGAAGTTCGAATTTGGGTGCGGCTTTGGTGGTTTTTACCGCCGACTGAACCACAACACAACCACAAAGCCTTGGAGACCACGTCAGCCCAGCCGCCGCCTTCATTTCCCCCTTGCGCAGTCTCTGCCCAGAGGGCCTGATTGCGAGAGTGGGATGCGCATCGTGCTGGCCAGGCAAGCAGGCAGCGTAGAACATAGCGCCATTCGTGGTGTTCCCTGAAGCGACTAAGTTTCGTTGGTGCCTTGCATGGCCAACCGACAGCTGCTGACTTTAGTGGTGGACACCCGGGCAATAGGTTCAGTACTATGCAGGGCGTCACCCAGCAGCCGCTGGCTCCACGGGCGTGACAGCCGCAAAAACGATGCAAATAAACATCACTATCAGTTCTTAAGGACTAACTATCTCAGCGTTGGCGTTCCAGTGTGCCCCGTTGAGCACGAACAGCGTGTCATCAAGGCTCTCTAGTAGGTCCGCGAGACTCGAAGTCATGTTGGCCGACGTCTCGAGCTCCCGGATACGGCTACGGGCGTCGTAGTGGAAATGAATGAGGATGGGGAGGTGCAGAACTTGGCCCACGAGCTTTTGAACGATCCTTTCGTCGTGAAGGATGTGGGGGTACAGGGCCTCGATCGTTGTGCGGGAAATGCGCAAGTGCATGGTCGCAGGTGCCCGCACGACGGCGCCTTCGTCCAAGTTGATGATGTCGAGGCTGGGGCACGTCATGGTGAAGGATTGAAACAAACTATGATACAGCCTCCATTGCTCGAAGATCTTGTCGATGCCAACCTGTTTCACTTTGGTGAGCTTCATGTACTACAATCGGATCGCACCTGTCCCATGAATTGGACATCGGGCTGCATGACACTCCGGAGAAAATCACACTGGTACCGACTGTACGATGGTAAACTCTTCTGGAAGCTGTGGCGGAAGACTCGGAAGTACTCATTCGCGACTTGCAGCTCGGACTCGTGGACACGCACGGTCGCGCGCATGATGTCAAGCTGGCCTTGGAAGCGCGCTACTTGGCAGCGCAGCTCCTGGACTTCCTTCTCCCGCAATTCGAGCGCGCGCCGCTTTTGCAATCGGTACCGTTGCTGGCTGAGGCGGCTCTGTGCACGCCGCAGGGCCACTTCATCATCCTCATCTCGACGGAGCGCCTGTCGCAGCGCCGCAATGTCGTCGATGTCGCGTGAGAGCGCTTGCTGCATGAGAAAAGAGAAAATGACAGGACACGTTTCGCAACGCTCGTTCAGGAACAGAAAACAGACGCACCAGTTCTTCGATTTCGAGCATTGCAAGATACCCCTGAAAATGAGTGATATGGCCCCACGAAACTCAGAGGTTGCCAGCCACGTGGTAACACAAGTGCCAGCGGCTGGGATTCAACGGATCAGGCTCCCAGTCCAATCTTGGAGGAACAACACTCCCATTTCCCGCGGGCCTGTTCGCTCGGGCTGCGATTGACAAGAAAGAATAAAAATGCTTGCTTTTTCGACAACACCCTTGCAAACCATGCAACGCGTGAACCAAGATACTCGCATGGTGCACAGAAAAACGCTTGATTCGTCGGCGGAGAACTACAGTATGCAGCTGAGAACCAGGCGGACGACACCACGGCAACGTGTTGCCCGCCAGCTTCTCATCCTCGGTCGGAGGCGCCAGCATGAGTCGCCAGTGCAAGCTGGATACAAACATCAAATGAAGATATCTTTGCACTTTGCGCGGCTGTGATTGGTGGAAATGGAGTTACCACCTACGACGTCACTTTTGAAGGGCAAAGTTCCATTTTATCCGGCTGGCGGAGAAGTCAGCAGCCACTGGTCACAATGAATGCACGTACGTACCGTACATTGACACGTTTTACACAGTTCCTGCGTTGAAAAAAACATTTTCTGTCAGGTAAAATTCGAGCATCAATTGCTGAAGTTGCTCGACCCGTCGGGGGAAAGGATTCATGTGAACCGCTGACCGAGTGGGACAGCGTAGGAGTGGACGCAACATGCGACCGCGTACCTTTAATTGACGGGTACAAGAGCTTCATCGACGTCCAGCTCGGCGTTGTACTTGATGCGGGCGCCGTCGAGGATTGCAAGGGTGTCGTCGAGGCTCTCAAGGAGGTTGGCCCAACCCACCGTCATGTCAGCTGCAGTGTCAAATATCACGACACGACCGTCTTCGTCGTAGTGCAGATGGATGAGAACGTTCATGCGTAGTACTTGGCCGATGAGCTTTTGCACCAGGCGCTCGTTGCAGAGCACGTGAGGGTACAGCGCCTCGATCGTCGTGCGGGAGATACGAAGGTCCATCGTGGCCGGCGCACGAACCACGCGCTTATGGTCCATTGTCATCGTTTGCATGGATTGACAAGTCATTTCGAACGAGTGGAAGAGGCAATGGTAGAGGCCCCATTGGGCGAGGAGCTTGTCGATACCGATCTGGCCCATGAAGTTGATCTCCGGGTCCATCGTCGCCGTGAGGAATTCGAACTGCTGCTGCGCATTTCGGGACTGACTGTAGCGGAAAAGGCGGAAGTACTCGGAGGCCACGTGAAACTCGGGCTGGCTCAGGCGCACAGCCGCCCGCAAGACGTCCAGCTGGCCCTCGAGACGCGCGACTTGCTTTGCAAGCTCGGGCACATCCTTCTCAAGGAGCGCGAACGACTTCTTCTTGTTCACGCGGTAGCGCTTCTGGTTTACGCGGCATCGGGCGAGCCGTTTCTCCTTGGCCGCATCCACTTCCGTCATATTTCGTTATGCCGATCGAAGCGTTGGCCCGCGACCGCAGCATCTGGCATTCGTATTTCGAAGTCTGCATGCTGCATTGTTATCTAATCGTGTGTCGCTAAGTTTAATACCGAGCAGTCAATATTTTTAATGACGCCTCGAAGAGTTGACCTGAGCCGGCGCTGCAATCAAAGTCACAATAGAGCTCGCTGCGATGCGAGGTGTTTGCTCCAAATTGCCAAGCTGCTGCAAATGCCCTCTGGTTAGTTTGGCAACTCTTAGTTAATGCTTTAATGATGAAAAACAGCTGAAAGTAGAGGACCTGCCCAGCTGGTGGATGAATCGAGATTTCGCGGTGAGAAGTGCGTCAAACTTACGTGACCGCAGCCTGGTCACCAGGCGGGAGAGGATCAACCCCGTGCATAGATGCGGCCTGTGTGCCGTCAGCAGCACGAAATAAACTCAAGCCCATTAGAATCAGGCAAGGGGATGCGAAGAAGCAACCGAACAAGCTCGCGTGGGCGAGGATTAGTATATCACTGGCGTACTGTACACACCGTGGCGTCAGAGGGTTTGGGTTTATGTCACGATTTTAATATTCTCTCTCTCAACTCTCACTGCCCAGCGAGAGAGCTCGTCCGCTCTCATTTGAATTATTATTATACTTGATATTTGTATGATACTTGAGAGGGTGAAAAGATACAACGAAGCCTCATTAGTGATGAATGGCGGTTTGGCGTGGGGCTGTGAACGCATTGGTAGTCAATGTGACCTTGTGAATCCTGTTGAGGTCTCTGGTCGGAATTAATTGCATCATTTTGTTTTGTCGACCAAAATAACTTCATTTCTTGCAAAAGTTAGTGGCTACACGATAGTATAGGTACCGTGTTCCCTGTGTAATAGCCTTCGATATTTAATACAAATACCAGGTCAAATTTTTTACTGCTGGCAGCGCAGCTCCCACATTGCAGAATAGAAAACCAAGGGTTATGCGTTTTCCAAGGAGCAACAGTGTCCGAGAAGAAAACAATAGAATGCAAATATACTCAACGCCAATGATGGCTCAGAGAATTTAATTACTTCCTCCGTCCATCTTTATAGCGAACAGTCTGGTCGAGGTGTGGCGTATCATCATGGATGACGTAATCATACTGCAACTTTTGATAAGTCAGATAATATTCATATTTAGAAGTATTTATTTTGTGGTCGACTGGCTGTCATTCCCGAGATGGAACTCGAGCCCGCAAAGGCAAAGCGCGTCAACTTGAAGAACTCGGACAGGGATGACATCTTCAAGTACCTCCTTGAGGTGTCGTCCCAGTGCAAACTGCCTTGCGGGGCCGCACGTGCAGTCGCTGACAAGTATGAGGTGTCGCGCCAGGTTGTCTATGCGATTTGAAAGCGCGGCCTCGAGCCGCACGAGAGCGGGCAATACAGCAGTGTAGCGAGCCGACAGAAGGGAAATGTTGGGCGCAAGCCGCTCTACGACGACCTATTGAAGCGTATAAAGGCAGCGCCTGCCGAGCAAAGATCGACGTTTCGCGACCTTTCGGCAGCGACAGACATCCAGCAAGACAACGCGCGACTGCATGTGCCGACCGACGATCCTGACGTGGATGCTGCCGGGAATGAAGGTGGCTCGTGCATCCGACTGGTGTGCCAGCCAGCCAACTCCCTCGAGACGAATGTCTTGGACCTCGGTTTTTTCCGCGCGTTGCAGACGAACCAAGTCAAGATGTTTGCGTCGACTATCGACGACATTATCAACAATGTCATGGCGGCCTGGTCGTACGTGCCTTATACCACCCTCCTCAACAACTTTCGGATGCTGCAGTTTGTCATTATTGAGATCCTAAAGAAGAACGGCGGCAACGATTTCAAGGTGCCCCATGTGGGCAAGGACAAGCTCGCTCGTCAAGGACGCCTGCTGGAGCAGCCGGTGGCTGACTCTGCCGTAGTGGGCCTCGGTCTTGCTCGCCTAAGCAAAGAGGATGAAGTGGCCCACAGGGCCAACTTGGAATTGGAGATGGAAGAATCCGCCGGTGTCAACGCCTTGTGCACCACTCTTGAAGAACTCGGCTTGTGCGGCGACCTGTGCCCATGGGACCAGCTCGAGATGACGACGATTGATAATGAGCTCCGAATATACTCATGGCCCCATGACATTTATCAATTCCTACAGGATTCAAGTCGATGTTTAGAATTGTGATTTGTATTACCATATTGTGCAGTTGTATTATGTCCACTGGTGTGTTAATTTTGGAAGGTACTCTGAGAAGTGCATCTCTGGAGTACGAGAAGCTCACAGCACGCGTGTGGGACCATCACAATAAATTCACATTACTTCTAGCAGTGTATCCAGGTTCGCAAGCGCGACGAAGTGCTCTTTCACAGCAACACGCAACAACTCGTATTGTTAAATATTGGTAATCATTCATAGGAGGATTTTGAAGTTGTGACGCCGCTGGGTGCAAATCACTTTCTGGAGCTGGATGTTTGAACTGTTCGCTATAAAGATGGACAGAGGTAGTATAACGTAAACACCGACATTGCGTCAGCGCGCTCGAGAGCACGGCGATACACATCAGCCAAGATTTCGGCGAGGTCGTCACTTCCTCTTCAACATCACCGAGTCCACGAAGCGGATTTTCCATACTTGGTGCTCACTGGGATAAACAAGGTGTAACACGTTAAATGCGCGTTTATCCCAGTAATGCAGTGATGGGTGGTGTTTGCACCACTTTTCCACTGGTTTTCGGATCTGACTACAGCCTCTTCTCGAGCGCAATTCGAATTTTGAATTCGAAAATACCTTTAAAATTCACTCTATGACGAGTATTAAAACGTAGAGAGATTTCCACCAAGAGAGGTGCACCGCTTGATGATTATGCATCATATGCATAATTTAAATGAGGTCAAAATCGACGGCTATTACCCAGTACAGGGTTAATCGAGGTCGCATCGGGCAGCTGATTCAGAAGCGACATTGATGGGTTTTGCTGTGTTGCGAGCGCTACAGCAAGCGCTGTTATCGAACACGTCACGACATTGCGGTCTGGAAAGATCGACATCGCCTGCGCTGATGATGTCGTCATGCGTAGGATGCGCACAAGAATGCTGATCGGTGTCCGTGTGAGGTGTTGTTTCTGCAGGAGCCACACGTCGGATGCACGACCAAAGAGGTGCCACAGCATGACGAGAAGAGCGATGTCTTGATAGTCTGTAACGTTCAATGCAGTTGTGTACATGTATCGTACGATCTTCTGAAGGTAATCCTTAGTGCATGCAGCCGCTTGGTGAGCAATGCCGGCTGTGTTTCGCTGCTTGGCGTATCGGTCGATGACAGAGCCCATTTTGAGGAGCCTTTTCTCGAGATGCTGGCAATACGGGTGCCTTTCAAGAAGCCAGAGCTAAGTGTGTCGGTAATATGACATGATCGTGTTAGCAGAAAGGACTTTGCCCGAGGTGCCCGGACGTGATACCAAGTGAACACCAAACTTGTCTAGGATGCGCTTAAGCTTAGGACCTAATGGATCCCTTTTGATGGCATCGTCGACTTGGTCCATAGTGCACTCCTGCGCGACAAGGAAGCGCTTGAAGGCTGCAATAGCAGCGTTTTTGGCGTTGAGGGTGTTGGCGGGCTGCAGGTCTCGGATGCTCATATTGACACGTGACAATGGGGGCATGGTTCGATTTTATTGGTAGTTGTCAAAGAGGATGCCGCTGAGCGTCGTCGGTCGTTGCAGGCCCAGGGCAGACGTGAGCGGCTGGAGTGAGTTCCACGTGTCTTGCATGTAGATGCAGTCGAGAAGCAAGTGTTCATAGGTCTCCGGTGCGGTGCAGAAAAGGCATGTCGCTGGAACGTCCATGAAGCGGCTCAGCCGGTACCGCAGTGCGAGCGCACCAAGCACGACGCGGTACACAGAGTCGCTGTATTTTGGATGGATGTGCTTCGGCTGGCGAAGGGCGGCCGCCGCTGCCACGTGTTCAGGCGCAGTGTAGTGATCTGGTGCCAGCATCAAGTGGTTTGTCTTCATTGGCGACTGCTGCCCCTTGTGTCGGGGTGGTCGACAAAACCACTGTCTTGGGGCAGAGGCAAGAAGCAATGTGCGTCCACGGAGTTGCACCAGCCATCGCGGATGTTGGACATCTTTTGTTGGCGGCGGCTGCTCTGTAGGTTGACAGCCGGCACCAAGAGCGTGAGCGATGCCGGCGAGGACTTTCGTCCAATCGCGAAATTTCTTGGACAGTCGACGGAAGGGGCTGCGCCGGATGATAGCCGCAACCAATCCCTCGGCAAGCGTTGGGGTCGGTTGCAATTGATTTACGTGGGTGTATCCAAGGCCGGCGACTTGAAGAGCGTAGCGACGATTGTAGCCGACTTGAAGTTGGCCAACGGCGACGGCGGCAGGGAGCAACGCGTTATGCCACACAGCTTGATGCTCAATCATCGCGTTGTTGGTCCATGGGCGGGGCCACGCCGCAACCCGGCAATGGAACCATTCGTTTAGCATCGGCTTCCAGCGGCGTGGCAGCTGTGGGTCGTCAAGGAGCTTCTTGATCGTGACAAGGTTGCCGTCGGCGAAGAGCAAATCGGTGAACGTCCCCCACGGGTGGTAGTGATGCGAGAGCAAGGCCACACCGGGCTGCGTCCACGCGGGTATATTGCCGTCCGGTGTTGACGTCGCTTGGACGACTCGAAGCATGAGTGCCTTGAGCCGCGTCGTCCACGTTTCCATGGCTCTGACCAAGCCTAGCCCGGCTTGGGCTTTGGGTAAGAACACGACGTCCTGCGAGATCGAGCGGAAGTGCTTGGCCGGGATGCCAGTGATCGGCTCGTTGTGCAAGAACTGGAGCATGGCGCGGTCGATCTTGTCGGCTTGGCTCTTCACGGGCGCGACGTACGCTAGCTGGTACCAGAGCAGCGGCAGGCACACGGCCTGGAGGATGACCACTTTGCCAACGAGAGTGTGGGCGCGGTGCGACCACAGGAGCAATCGTTCGAGGAACCTCTTGAAAACATAGTCAAAACGTGCGTGCGGCGCCAGATCCGGCGCGACAAGCAGTCCAAGGGCTTTGGTTGGGCGTGAGGTGGGTACCACGTACTGGACGAGCGGGGGCGGCAGCGCAGCAAAGGTGAGAATTTCTGTCATTTCTTTGTTGAGCTTGAAGCCCGACAGCGGGCAAAAACGCTCGACCATGGCAAGCATGTCAACGAACGCCGATGCGTCCCGCGCGATTAATTGTGTGTCGTCTGCGAAGCCGCTCGTGGAGTGCACGTATTGTCCGATGCGCAGACCGAGCTGTGGCTTCAGCCGGATCGTGTTGTACAAGGGTTCCAGAGCGAGGATGAACAGGAGCGGTGACAGCGGGTCTCCTTGGAGTACTCCACGGCCGATGTCGAAGGGCGGTGAGAGGTAACCGTTCACAAGCAGCCGCGAGCGTCGTGACGTGTACAGGCATCGGATAGTCGAGATGAGCTGCGGCGGGAAGCCCATGTCTGCGAGCACGTGGAGCAAGTACTTGTGACAGACGCGGTCAAAGGCCTTCTCAAAGTCGAGAAGGCCGACCAACGCTTCTGGCGCGTGTTCCTTGATAAACGCCATTGTGTCTTCAAGCCTGTGGAGGTTGGTCGTGATCGACCGGCCGTGGACGAATCCCGTTTGATCTTGGTGGACCAAGTCGTTGGCGCAGGTTTGGAGCCTGGCAGCGAGGACTGCTGTCAATATTTTGACGTCCGTGTTGATGAGATTAATTGGCCGGTAGTTTTCCGCGCGGTCGCGAGGGCCTTTCTTGTATAATAAGACCGTTGTGCTGAGCTATTGCGACGATGTGAGCGTCGCGTGCTCATGCAACTGCGACGCAAAGACGAGTTCCAGAACCACAGCCCATTCAGACGGTGCCAATTTAAGAACCTCATGCGGCAATGCGTTGGGGCCGGGCGCCTTTTCGCATGATGCAGCTTTAATAGCCGAGTAGAATTCGGACGCCAGCAGCGGGGCCGCGAGGCGCTTGGCCGCGTCCGGTAGTAGCGTTGGTGTGTTCGCTTCGCGTAAGTACTGGTTGACGGCTTCGGGCGCGGCCGGCGTGTCGCCCATATATAGCTTCGCGTAGAAATCTTGTAGTGACGATTCGATTCCCGCGCGAGTACGATGGGTCACGCCGTCGACGTCCTGCATCGCGCGGATGCTTTGCTTGAGCAGCGGCTTGGGCTTGGGCGGGCGCAAATGTAGTTTGGAGCAGCGCTCTGCCTGTTGTATCGTTCGTTGCATGTGTGCTTCGGCTTTGAACTCAGCTGTCCGGGCCATTTCGTCCTGGACGTCTCTCTTGCGCGTGGCGACGAGCGCTGCTGTCGCATCACATGGGCAGTCAGCCCAGTCGAGGAGAGTCGTCGCAAGGGCAAGCTTGAGCTCGTTGAGCTTGGCGTCCTGGGCTTGCAGCTTGGCTTCGTGGAGGGCTTTGAGGCTCTTGCGCATGATGAAGAGCATGTCGTCGTACTTAAAGCCGACGTCGGGGCCAAGGGTCGTCGACTCGCAGAAGGCTTGGAGCAGGTCTACGACGATCATCTTCGCGGCGGTCGTATTGAGGAGCCACGACGGCGTCCGCCACGGTCCCTTCCCCGGACACAGCGTCGGGGTCAAGTGCATGGTACATGCTGCATGGTCGGACATTGTTGTGCCTTGAATATGGCTGCATCGCGAGAGCAAGCCGTCGCATACTAAGGTCGAAACAAAGATGTAATCAAGCCGGTTAACGGATCCCGGGCCCGTCAGTTCACGGCGTGCGGGGTGACAGACTCGAAAGGCATCTGCCAAGTTGAGTGTGGCTAGCCACGATGGCAGCGACTCGCGCCCCGTTTGCACGTAGGACGTGACCCGTACAGTGTCCAAGAAGTCGTGGAGAACGACGTTGAAGTCGCCTCCAGCGATGTGAATGGCAGTCGTCTCGAACGATCGTGGCAGCGAGTCGAAGAAGGCAGCACGCGAGACGTAGTTTTGCGGCGCGTAAATGTTGTGCAGATACACCGGTGTCGTGCCGTGCATTCCCCGCACGAGCAAGTATCGGTGCTGTAGTCGCCAGGCCTCCTGCAACATCGTTGTGTCCACAATCTCGAGGTCGGTGAACGGGGCGTGGGGGTGGAGCAGAGTCACGACGCCGCGGCAAGAGCGCTCGGTGGCATTGGTGGCAAATTTGGGGTCGCAGTTGAACCAGCGACCTTCGGAGTTGGTCATTGGAGCCACTTGTGTTCGACCTTGTCGCGCGTCGTCGGGTTGGGGAAGTGCGTTTCTTGTAGAAACGTCACATCGTGTCGGTTGGCAAAGTTGGAGAGGTAGTACGGCGTCTTGGTGCGTGAGAGCCCGTTCGCATTAAGCTACAAAACTCGAAGCGACAAGTCCGTTGTGTCGGCGCACGCCAGTGCACCACGGCCGGCGACATGGGTGCCAACGGCCTCAAGGCCCGCGAGGGCTACAGTTAATACTGGGTAGGCGACTCCGCGTCCATCCCGGCTGCTGCTGAGACGAGGCGTGTCTGGATGTCGTTGGGGATGTTGGCCATGACCAACGAACTGCGGCGGCGGGCCCACGGCTTCGTGGAGCTCGTGATGGGGACTTGGATATGTCTTTTTAACAATCATGCCAAACATATAACAGTCACTAGGCGTCTTCAAGCACGCCTGCTTCGTGAGGTTGCCATACAAGTACTGGTTTTTGCTGACGGACAAAAGTTAGAGCCATTCCGACCGCATACAAATAGCAAGCTTGATTACAATGATTGTCAATCTAACGAGTGATAGTCAAAACGTGATATTCTTGATTTGATTATGGCACTTGAAC